>JAFVLL020026314.1:0-86498 GCA_021397915.2 Tor tambroides
CCCCCCCCCCCACCCCCCCCCCCCCCCCACAAAAACAAAACAAAACAAAACAAAAACAAATAAAAAAGAGTTCAGCTCAGTTTAATGAACACGCTTGGATTTCTTTACTGTGGAGTACAGACAGCAAAGAGCAGGGGCTTTTATTGCAGACTGCAGTCACAGACTTAAAATATAAAAGGGCAACAAGCTTCAGACATGCAGTGTACAGTCGGCATAAGGAATCATCAAACTAGAAATTAAATCCTACTTAATGAACAGTACATTTCCAGCTCAAAATGGCCTATGACACTTTGTGATAAGGCTGCACATTGCTTTTGATTATCAAAGTTGATATTTACTCGTATTTTTGCAAGCCTTTCTAATGCAACTGCCTGGAAGATGTTCTCTAGAAAACTAGGATGTTAAAGTCATGCTTTTATAGACACAATTTATTTGCGCACGAGTAAGCCAGGTGCAGAGGAAGTGCGTGTTCAGCTGGGAAGAGCACTATCAGCGCCACCCCAAACATATGCTCCTGCATTTGGATCAAATCCCAGTTTGTATTTATCATTCACATGAAGACAAATGAGAGGAAACCATTTCAGATTAAATATCGACTTCTGCTTTAAACTCTTGCATGGTCAAATTCATGATATATTGTTGTTATTAGTAGTAGTACGATTGCTTATATGAGAAAGAAAGGAAGACTGTCGTATTATTATTTAAAAGAAAAAATAAGCAGTGCTGGCAGAATGAATGTGGGTGAGAGAACAGTTTTTTAATGAGAAGAGAACGATCAGAGAAACCCCAGCTGTGATTTAGATTTGAATTTGTGATGCTCTGTCTAAGGCAGAAAAAGAAAATGAATAATAAAAAAAATGTCTTAAACACAGTATTGCTCTGATATAATAGCATCTGATGTAAAAGAAAAAAAATCATACTAATAAATTATATTTAATTAAAATTAATGACACAGAAAATGCAATAAATTAACATTTAATCATGCACACTCAGTCCTGCTCCAGAAGCAATATAGTGTCAAATTTGTGAGAAAATTGCAATTTTGAGATATGAACTCTCAGTTGTGAGAAAAAAAAGCCCAAGTTATGAGATACAAAATAAATAAATAAAAAAATCTGAACTGTGAGATAAAAAGTCGCAATTACCTTTTTTACATATATTTATGTGGTAAAACAGCTGCTGTACTATTCTAATCAAACCCATAGAGAACATTATTTATTATTACTCACACACACAACACTTTTTTTTTTTCTTTGTATTACTTAAAAATACAGCCTCTTGAAAGATATCTTACAAATGACATTGCAGTTTCTGGGGCCGCTCATCATTGAGATGTACCAGACATAATGCGGGATCATGTGTTCTTCACTTTAGGATAAAATGACCTCTATTTTGTGGGGGATCAAGAGAAATATAGAAATTTTGACGTTGTTCTGAGTCAGGCAAAAATACCAGAAAACTTTATATTAAAACATGATGTGGCTCATGACTGGAATCTGCAGTTGTAGAAAATGATTTTTTTTTCATATGTATGTATATATGTATGTATGTATGTATTTATTTATTTATTTATTATTGTTGTTGTTCTTGTTATTATTAGTTCATAGTCTATATTATTCTAAGGAGAAATCTATCTATCTATCTATCTATCTATCTATCATTTTTATATCTATTATTTTCATCATATTGCATGACATTTAAGTTATGCGCACATCAAAAGCTCACTTTCACTGTAACTGAATTAACCAATGCAATCAAAATTATAACTGACATTAATATGCCAAGTTAGATAAAGCATGTCTGTAAGAGAACCAAAGAACTTCAACAATACTCGATTAACCATTTAAAGTCCTTCTTTTCTCATCAAAACCTCATGCTGACCAGTGGCAACCACCCTATTAAAAGCATCTCCACCATAAAACCATAAAATACAGGCGTTATGACACCAAACTGACTTCATAATTCATGCAGACTCAGCAGGCGATGATAACATGGCTATCATTCATATCTGCTGTGTTACTCACTGACAGAAAACAATGTTTGAAAGCGATTATCAGACCTGAAGGCTCCCAGAGCGGTGAGAATGATGGTTCAGCCGTATCTACTGATGGCTTCGTGAAAAGACTGAGGAAAGAAAGAAGAACAACAACCGCCTTCACTGTGCAGCAAAATAAATGAAAATGCATTAGAGGACAATGTGTAAATTATATCCAACTATTCTATTGTTTGTTACAAATTTGTCAGAATAGGAGCAGAAGTCAGCATAAAATGGCATTTATAATCCAGTTTACGTCTAGAATGTGATATATTTCTGAGTTAAATAAATAAATAAACAAATACATAAATAAAAATGTTAGCCATGTGCTAATTCATACTAACAATATGTTAAATTATGCTAGAATTGTGTTAGCAACATAGCACTTTAAGCCATGGTAGAATCATCAGTCGTAAAACATGCTAGCAAAATGCTAAAACATGCCAGTAATGTACTAAATCATGCCAGAAACATGCTAAACCAAGCTAGCAATGTTCTAAATCATGTTGGCAAGATGTTAACCTAGCAATGTGTAAAAAATGGTAGAAAAGTGTGAAAACATGGGAGTAACATGCTAAAACATACTAGCTATGTGTTAAAAAATGGTAGAAGTATTGAAACAGTATTAAAACATGGTAGCGACATGTTAAAACTAGCAACGGGTTAAAAATGGTAGCAAAGTGTTAAAACAGTAGCAACATGCTAAAAGCGATGTGTAAAAAAATGGTAGCAAAGTGTTAAAACATGGTGGCAACATGCTAAAAGCGATGTGTAAAAAATGGTAGCAAAGTGTTAAAACAGTAGCAACATGCTAAAAGCGATGTGTAAAAAATGGTAGCAAAGTGTTAAAACAGTAGCAACATGCTAAAACACTAGCAATGTTTTAAAAATGGTAACAAAGTGTTAAAACAGTAGCAACATGCTAAAAGCGATGTGTAAGAAATGGTAGCAAAGTGTTAAAACAGTAGCAACATGCTAAAAGCGATGTGTAAAAAATGGTAGCAGTGTTAAAACATGGTGGCAACATGCCAATTTATGTTAGCACATATTAGCAACTTATACATTTTAGCAACATTTAGCTACAACATGTTAATAAAATTTATTTTTACTTTGAGTAAAATCTTCAAATTTCAAGCTTTTAAAAGTTATTTCAAACTTTCACACAAGGCTTTGTCAAAGCCAACTTCATTGTAAATGGTAAAAATATGCAATTAAGATGTAACGTGGATACACTGTCTGTGAACTCAGTACTTTTATTAAATTTCATTCCTGTTTTGATAGGTTGTTTCATACACTGAGATGCTCTTCTAGATTTTCTCCTCTTTTGAAGTATATCGTATGCACCTGTAAAGAGTGAATAATAACACACACACGGGCAATGCTGACATGACATTTTCTACAAATTACAGACATTTTGACGGAGGCACATTAAACAATGCTCTTGACAGCTGAGTGCTGATTTTGTCGGATCCTCTGACAGGGCCCTAAAAAGCTTTTGGGAAAGGGTATTTCTTCAAAGGTTACAGCTGACATTTTTACATTCCAAACCTGTCACAAATTACAAAAGAGATATTTTGGTCCACCAGCAGGCAATCTCTTCCCTAAAATATGACATCCAAGTGGACTGGTTGAGCCAACAACCGTAGATAAAATTTTATGGGCCCATTATAATGTATCAGTGTTGTATTTTAGGTTTAACGCTCCTGCAGAAAAAGAAAAAGAAAAAAAAAGCCATTTAAAAGTAGAATTAATCATGAAAACATCCCAGTTCATGTCACTGGAAGTTGCAAAAGATATTTACTTCATGAATATCTTAAAAATATCAAAGATCACACATGTAAAAATTCTCTTACAAACTTTCAAAGTTGGATGTGGGATATTCCTGATTTACTTTTCTGACTTACATTGCGTTCTGTTTTCTGATGCTTGTACGCTGACCTATAAACAGACAGAATGACACTGCTAGGATTTGGACCATAGGTGTGCAATTATCAACCTAGAACATCATTTAATGTGTTTTATACACCTGTCGCTGCAGATGTTGATTAAAACAGATAACTAAAATCTGTAATGTAGAAACTTTGACTATTTGATGCAGTTTATTTGCTTAAAAGGTGAACGTTTATCCATAACTGTGTACGTTTTCCAGTGTTCCACTACATCATGAAAAATTGCATATGTATCTCAATAAATCAGGTTGACAAATTTCTCTGACGCAATTTAATTTGTTAGAGCTGTTCTATCAAACTTTTAAATCAGAAAGATTTCCTTTAAATTAAAAATAAATAAATAAATAAAAATATTTGAAAGAATAGTTCACCCACAAATGAGTACATTTTAAGAAAATATTCATTTCTGAGTGAATTATTCCATTTAGAGAAAGAAAGAAAGAAAGAAAGAAAGAAAGAAAAACATAACTCAAACACATTCAAAACTTTGCTTGATGTTCAAATTTTCTGCTTTTTCTTAACCACCATGATCCAAAAAATCTGTATTGTAATGCACATATTGTTGTAATGCTTCTTGTGGCATATAGATATAATATGAAAATCATCTATTTACTTTCTGCTGGTTTTGAAACTGTTTGCATTTCCCCTATTTTTAAATATTAATACATTTCTGGATATTAATAATAATAAAAACTCTACTTTATTGTTTATTCTCTACACAGCAGTTATTTGACCAATAAGGAAATAAGCATACCCAAACTTATCCATTACGTTCTACTGTATATTTAGGCTTCATTTCTACAGTATGACAAAAAAAGGTGTTTCAGATTTGTGAGGTAAGGTTAGAAGTTTATCGTAAAGAGTTTAGTGTTCAGTATTAGTTAATTTCTTTCCTTTAGATCTGGGCTGGGTATCTGGAAACCAGGGGTTTCCCATCATTTATTCATACGGCCAATGTGACTGTTCAAAATCAGATAGTCTTTTTGATCCTCTTTTCCTATGTGGGATATTTAATATTTATTGCACCATTGCCCATTAATGTGCCAGAGCTCTTTTTAGGCTGAAACACTGTTATAGTAAAATAATAGTTGCCTGTTATAGTAAAAAAAGAAAAGTTGTTAAGAGGAAAATAAAAGAGGATTATTGAGAGAAATGAGTTTAGATTATGGTTTTATGGCACAGCACATAATTGCGTTTGAGCTCAAGGTTGAGCGTTGCAAACTTTGCTTTATGAACTTCTGTTCTCAGAACTTGGCACTTCATAATTCCTCATCCAAAGTGTGATTTTAATTAATGACAATGCCTAATGATAGTAAGCATACAATCCAGAAAAGCCAAATCCGAAAAGGAGTTTTCTCTATTTTTTTTCACTTGGTAAGCCAGATGTCTGCTTTAATCAGAAGCTACTTAGATAAAAGTATTTTCACATTTTGAATTAGCTGTTTTACTTGGTTTGCATTTGCATTGTTATTTAGCCGATATTCTCATCTAAAGCAGTTTTCAAAAGGGCTTTAGCTTCACGGATGAGAAGACTCTGACTTTGTACACTGATCTGTATGAACTAAATATGGAAGTTTGTTTCTGCCATTGGATAAAATAAATAAATATTGTAAATGTGACTTTTTACATTGCAATTCCGAACTGCTAAGAAACTCACAGAAGAGTAAACTCACAACTATGCATTTTGCAATTCTTGGCTTTTCTTTTAAGAAACAATTGGGAAATGTGAACTCAGAATGCAAGATGTAAAGTAAGAAATTAGTTTATATTTTAGAGTTTGTATCTCATAATTCTGAATTGATATTGCAATTCTAACAAACCTGTGTAAGGGAAACTAACTGTGTAAGGAAATTATTTATGATTTTATTGGGAATTTAGACAGAATCACTGTTTTACGACTGAGTCGGCCAGCAATTCATTGAACGAGTCGTATAACAACAACTCTGCAAAATATCCAAAATATAGTGCAAACACTATTTATTAGCACAGCAACAAGATCGGCAGTTTAAGACATTAACTTGTATGCACAAAACATAGAAGATACTTCTCTTTTCAATATAAATAAAGACTTTATTGGATAAAACTAAGACATACAAACTAATCTAACAAATAAACATACACACTCACATATTCACACAAGTTGCAGAAAGACAGAAAGTCTTAAGAGAGTTAAAATGTGAAATCCCAAGTTTATAGCAATATATGCAATTGCTTAGACCTGTACAACCATCAATCTTTTAATTAACCCTCACATTGAGTTTCTCAATGAGGCTATTAAGCATTATATTAAATGCACCAGTTCAGCTAGAATCGATTGTACTTGCGTTGTCTTTGTGTTCAGGAAATTCCTTTTCTTGAGGCTTCGTTGCAGAAAGGGGTTTCCTAAGATTGTTGATTGGCTGGAGGCTCAGCAGTCGTTCGAAGTGACGTCTTGGACGTTGACTAAAGGATGGTGCGGAGTCAGTGGGCTGACTGAAGTTTTGAGGCAAATTTGGAGTTGGAGACGGAGAAACGGCTTTGCAGCAAAACTCAGAACACAAAACTCGCTACGGAAAGGAAAAGAGCTGAAGTAAAAGAAGGAAAGAAAGATGAGACTAGATGGCTTTTCTCCTCATGGTGTATAGAGGAGCAATTGGCATGCAAGCCAGAGCAGCGGCAAAAGGCAGTGGCAAAAAGCAGAAAAAGAGGCAGCAAAAAGCATGGCTAAAAGCAAAAAGCAGAAAGCAAATTTTGTTGGTGTCCTGAGTTTTTAAACTCGGCTGTTGGACACATCGCAAATGGTGTCTTGACCAATTAGACATTGTCTTGGCTTAGGGGTGTTACATTGTTTCTCCTCTCAATACATAATAATTTGTTACATTTATACAGTGGTGGAGGTAACGAATTACAACTACTCACGTTACTGTAATTAAGTAGTTTTTTCGGGTATTTGTACTTTTTTGAGTATATTTTTTAAGCTGTACTTTTACTTGTACTTAAGTACAAATTAAGCAAAATAATCTACTTCGTTACATTTACATCATAGTTCGTTACTGAGTACGCCCAATTTGAATTGATATTCAAACCTTTGACGGCATTTCAGTAGCCAATAAAGATATCCGATCGTAAACGGACCAATAAAAGCCCTGATATCTGAACCGGGGAAAGCCGCCGCTGCAGCAGGTTATGAAGAGCTGACCAGACAGTGAGAGAGCTCAGCGTAACTGGAGTCAAAGTTTGGAGAAACAAACTACATGGTAGTGTTGTCATAAATATCTATATTTTGATACCGATACTGAAATATCTGACACGGTTCCATTACTCATTTTCCGCAGTATCTACCGTATATAGCCTGCCCTACACCAATACAAGCTGCGTCTCGCTCTCTCCTCTCCGACAGCGAGTTTGACACGCATCGCCTCCTGTCAGTTATATCCGCGCGGGATTGCAGGTATTCCGCATAATTTTAATCATTCCAGCGCAAATGTGGCGAGCGCTTTATTGTAACATGAGAACACAGTCATGTAATCGCAGAAAACTGAATGCGTGTTCTCAAATAGGCCTAACTTATACAAATGAACTGCCTGTCCTTTCACTCCGATATTGCTTGTGCGCACTCAGACTGTGTGCTACTGGATCTTCCGTGCTTTTATAGTAGAAACAATTTCTCTTTGCCTTAGATTAAACTTCGGCTAAAAGTTATCATTCAGAGGCAGATCCACGCCTGACCGATGAAAATGCTACTGGAAATTTTATTGACTGTAAGTGAATGCACCAGAAAGTCTTTCAATATGAAAGATGGAACTTTTGTAAATGTAAGTTTATGTTAGAAATACTAGAATGGGACATTTGTATGGATTTGCACATATAAATATCCTGGTCTGTCTAACTGCATTCTATATTGTACAGACATTACAGGTCAAAGCCATCTGTTGTCCCCATTCAGGGGCGGTGACTTAACTAATAAGGTGGGTAAGCGGCCGCTAGCCCTGGGGAATCAGGGGCCCCATCTGATATTGGCAAAACATATTTGTAGCGTTGAGCAATGTAGCCAATCGCAGACATATCCGCTGATTTCTTGAACGCAATGACCAGAAGTGTTTAAGTTAGAATCCACTCACCACTCAAAATACTTTTAGAGTTTTTTTTACTTTTAGAGTACTTTTAGAGTTTTTGTCAAGTGCTAAGTTCTGCAAGCTCGAGAATCATCTCATTATAACAAAGTGTAGATACGATGTAAATAAGAGATTCATTGTGCAGTGTAGAGCTTATTAACGGAACATCGTGAGATCACAATGAAGTGAGTGACAGCTTTTATTGATTATATGAGGGCACATTCTAGGCTGTATAATACTGTCTCAGAACAGAGATATTCACCTCAGTAAAGAAAGTATTGTTTCAAGTCACAATTTTGTTTATCCTGATGTTTCAAAATGTCTATCTTGTGTGTTTTCTCTAGCGCTGCCTGCAAAACTGCCACATACTGTGAGCAACAAAGGAATGCAATGACTGAGATTTTCACTTTAGTAATAGATTGGCATTTTCGATTTGTTTCTACTAGGCAAACCCTACTGCATGTTTTCAGAACACCTGGAATATGGAATGAGCTGCATGATAATTTTATGTTTGCAAAAAGACTGGCAAAGCACTAAATGGACAAGTGTAAGCATTTTTTTGTTTTTGGATAAGGTCATCTTTTGTGATCCGGAAAATAAGGTAGCCTAATCTGGCTTTAGAACAGCACAGGTTGACTAATTACTGGTTTTGAAGGGATAAATAAACTATAGACTAAATGCTTTACAAAATAAGGGTTAAGCATAAAAGGACACAGTAGTTATTGTGTTAGGGTTAAGAATTTGCTTAGGGCCTCAAATCACTAAGTCCGCCCTGGTCCCATTTATCTAAATAAATAACATATATGGCTCTTAAATCACTGCTTATAAAAATTCAGTGTTGTCATTTCGAATACCTTAACTGAATTGAGGTCATTTGTTTTAGAATTTTATTAATGACTGTGTACTTGTCTTTTTTTTGTAAATTCAGTTCAGTTTGAAATCAAGCTTCTTTGCTGTAAGATTTTGCAACAAAGTTACCCTATTTTAAAGACACAAATACACAGAATGAGCAAATGTTTAATATTGAGATTTTTGTAATGTAATTAATCAGTGTTTATATGTAGGCTATGTAAATAAAAGCCTATATTAAAATCTGTTCATCATATAAAGTGAACGTGTCTTTTTTAAAAGACTTAGATTAAACTACTCAAAGCCTGAAATAATGTTTTCTTTGCAAAAAAATGGATGAACAACAATTTGAAATATTAAAATATCTATATAGCAGTATACAGTATGTGGTAGTTTTGCCAGTGGTATTGAAAATGATTGAAGTCGTCATGAAATCAAAAATGACCCTACTTACTTTTGAGTGCACATTACTAGTCTTTTGGTGAATAATTAAACTGTGTCAATACACCTTGTCTACCTTCGTAATATTTAATCAAAAACTGAAAATTCACTTCCGCTCTGGAATGCGGTTTTCGCTCTGATGACATCAGTTTGACAGCTTGGGGAGAATCCTCTTGTTAAGTCTGACGTAAGGACTGCAGTTTCCAGGTCCATGTCTCTACTCATTTCATTTTAGAATACTATCTCAACAGCCATTTATGAGCACTATTTAATTAATATTACATATTTAAGCTAAGTATTTAAAAATTTGCTGTGCACACTACAGTCTCCGTGCTCACAGTGTCTCAGACACTGATATTTTGTCTGAATCGCTGTCTGGCCATCTGGGTTTTCAGTATGGAGATAAAGGTTAGGGTTATAATTTTTCAGTATTACATGACATCGTGGGTGTATATTAGCACAGTTTGTTGTTTTCTTGGGGCATCTGGCAGAGCGTTAGGACCCAGAAGCGAAGATATGAATTAATATTTTTTGGTAATTCATTAAATATCACCACTAAAAAGTAACTAGTACTCGGAGTAGTTTTTGAGAAGAGTACTTGGTACTTTTACTTAAGTACTGTTTTGGCACCAGTACTTTTACTTGTAATTGAGTATTATTTCAGCAATGTAACAGTACTTGTACTTAAGTACAAATTTTCAGTACTCTTTCCACCACTGCATTTATATAGCACTTTTCTGGGTACTCAAAGCAGTTTACATAGAAAGGGCGAATCTCCTCAACCACCACCAATTTTAATTCATGAAAGTTCAAATGAATAAAACAGCCACTTTTAAGCTAACAGTCTATTTAAACAAAAATAGTTTAATTTATAAATGCAACTTGATTGTCAAATGGATAATAATTTATTTTTGTTAGAGATAAAATTTTTTTTTAAAAACACACAAATTAAATATATAATTTTTACAGTGACCGGGAGGGGCCATCTTCGGTCCCCTTTTTTTTTTTTTTTTTTTTTTTTTTTTTTTTTTTTTTGTCGTGGGAACGTGATAATATGTCATGGCCACAAGATCATTTTGTGGAGGTAACGTCATGGCCACAACTTCTTATGTTGAGGGAACACATGGATAACACATTTTTATTAACATTAAACACTTCATTTAATATTTGTTTATTATTATTATTATTATTATATTTTTATATTCTTTTTTCCCCTTCATTTCGATCTCTTTACATAATGTTCTGACCAGTTTTGTAAATAAGCCTACTGTAAATGCGAAAAAGACGATCGGTTAATGGACACACACAGCTAGCAAGACTGTGGGATGGATAAAAATGTTTTCTTGTAGGTCTATTTTATTTTATGTATATTATGTAACATTTAGCCTATTCATGATGAACTTAATTCGAATGCTGTTTACATCACGTGCAATTGCCTACAGTCTGGTAGCCTGTGGTCAGTATAATAATTTAATTATGTAATAATTTCTATCTAATAATTTCTTAATTCAAAATAAAATATTAGGCAAGGCAAGGCAAGTTTATTTATATAGCACATTTCATACACAATGGTAATTCAAAGTGCTTTACATAAAAAGGAAGTAAAATAGTCATTAAAAGAATAATAATCACAGCAATAAAAACAAGGAATTAAAAATAATAAAAACAAGGAATTATTAATGAATCCATCTCTGATAATCAAGGGTTGCTATGGTCATGTAGGTTTGTTTACACATTAAACGAGAAAAATATGTAGTTCCCTCAACATAAGAAGTCGTGGCCATGAGAAATTGATGTTGTTCCCTCAACATAACATCTCGAGGCCACGACATAAAGATGTGTTAAGGTGTTAAAGATGTGTTCCCACGAGTTAATATGACGTTCCCACAAATTAATATCTCGTGGCCACGACATATTTCACGTTCCCACGACTTAAGTGAAGTGAGTGAAGTGTGGCCAAGTATGGTGACCCATACTCACAATTTGTGCTCTGCATTTAACCCATCCAAGTGTGCGCACACACACAGTAGTGAACACACACCCGGAGCAGTAGGCAGCCAATACTGCGGCGCCCAGGGAGCAGTTGGAGACTCGGTGCCTTGCTCAAGGGTCTCACCTAAGTCGTGGTATTGAAGTTGGAAGAGAGCACTGGTTATTCACTCCCCCCACCTTCAATCCCCGCCAGACCTGAGACACAAACCAGCGACCTTCAGGTAACAAGTCTGACTCTCTATATAGGCCACGACTGCCCCATATGTCGTGGCCACGACAAAACAAAGTGAACCGAAGACGGCCCCTCCCGGTCACCGTAAATTTTAAATGTACTGTAGCTGTGTAATCTATCGCCCTACTCAAACCCTACACCTAAACCTTTCCCAACACACACACACACACACACACACACACACACACACACACACACACACACACACACACACACACACACACACACACACACACACACACACACACACACACACACACACACACACACACACACACACACACACACACACACACACACACGAGTCACTCAGATGACTTGAGAATTGTGAACTGATTTGTGAATGAAAAAAGATCCATTCACATAAATATGAATATCACAAATATACAGACATTACAGTATGATAAAACATGGCACAAAAATATGGAAAATATAAATAGTACTTCATTACAAAAACACATAATATACATGACTGGTCAAAAGTTTAGAATTTGTAAGTTTTTTTTTTTAGAAGTCTCATTTGCTCACCAAGGCTGCATTTACTATCACAGTAAAAACAGTAATATTGTGGGATATTGTTACAATTTAAAATAACATTTTCCATTTGAATATATGTTAAAATGTAATTTATTCCTGTGATCAAAGCTGAATTTTCAGCATCATTACTCCAGTCTTCAGTGCCACATGATCCTCAGAAATCATTCTAATATGCTGAATTGCTGCTCAGGAAACATTTTGGTCACACTTTTAAGGTTCAATTCTCATTAAGTAATTCTCATTAAGTCTCATTAGTAAAGTTGTTAAGTTTAGGTATTGGGTAGCATTAGGGATGTAGAATAAGGTCATGAAGAATATGTGCTTTTATAAGTACTAATAAACAGCCAATATGTTTATAATAGTTGCGCTGCTTCATATTTTTGTTGAATCCAGCATATATATCTATAGATAGATAGATAGATATGGATTAAACACTACAAATATTTAGTAAAATTATAAATGTCTTTTACATAAATTTACAAAAGGTTTACATAAATTAACAAACGCAATTGAAATTATTATTATCATTATTATTACTCTAACAGCTCTTACTCTTACTATAACAAATGCAGAAAATGAGGTTTTGTCTTCATTTCCAGGGAGTAAGAACAATGGGTAGAGAGCTTAAAACTGAACTAGAAAGAGAAGTGAGACAAACCCGGAGAGACAGGAGAGGGAAAATGTTCTCTCAACTAATATTTACAGGGTAATTAATGTTCCCCTCCTCTTGCCAAGGTACATCTGGCATAGAATGAAAGACAAAGACACAGTACTGTGGTTTCGCTGGCTGCCACGAGAAACGCTGCAACTACAACTCTTGGCTCATTGATCGCGAGGAAGGCCATTACTTTAATTAGATGGTGTGTCCTTGGCTTAAAAACTTAAACACATAAAAGCAGTAAAAGTTCTGCAACTCTTACTCTTTCATGAAATTACCTGAAGATGGGTTTTCACACTAGAGCCCGTACTAAAGCTGTGCCAAGTGGGATGAAATTCTATTGCTCTTCGAAGAAGGAGTGTGCTGTCTAGTGATTAATGGTCGGAGGTGGTCTTGTGTTGTTTGCAGTGGTAATAGTGGCTCCTGAGGGGGAAAAATGATCATATGGCTTTCCTTTTCTACTGGGCTATCTAAAATACTGCCTCACCGGGGTTGGGCAGCATTTAAAATTGGCTAATTTGTAATTCGTGAGTTGGAATTTGCATTGGCCACGCCCCTCAGAATGTTGCATTACAGTGACAGGAAGAGAAATGTAATTCATTCCAACAGTCACACAGCAGATGTATTTAATTCACTTTTACAAAGGTTATGCAACAATGTAGAATTAATTATATAATTAATTATGATTTTTGATGTGATTGTGATTATGGTTTGTGGTTTTGGCGGAATAATGAGTTCTTTCTTCTTTTAATGTTTTTTTGAAAGAAGTCTTTTATGCTAACCGAGATTGCTGTTATTTGATCAAAAAAATACAGTAAAAACAGTAATATTGCATAATATTGTTACTATTTAAAATAGCTCTTTTCTATTTCAATATATTTTAAAATGCAGTTTTTTCCTTGTGATGGCAAAACATGAATTTTCAGTGGCCATTACACAACTGAAAACAGTTGTGCATGATTTATTTATTTTTTTTACTATATATTACAACATTTTGATCAATAGAAAAGTCAAAAGAACAGCATTTATTTACATTATAAATGTCTTTACTATCACTTTTAATCAGCTGGATGCATTCTTGCTGAATAAAAGTATTCATTTTTAGATAGATAGATAGATAGATAGATAGATAGATAGATAGATAGATAAAGTATATAAATAAATCCTTACTGACCCTAGACTGTTAAATGGTTGCATATATAAATAAAGGTGGCATTTAAAACACTGATTATGAAATAATTATATCATTTAATATTATAAAACATTATCCTTTTCCAATTAACGCAAACTTATCCGGAGGTGTCCTGCGATTTCAAACACAATTCGTTCCAGAAAATCTGCTCAAAAAAGTCCTTAATTACCATTAGTTTAGAATTACAACTAAAGAGAAAAGCGTGTGCCTCTGCTCCGCATGGGGTTTGCTCATTTGGTAAACATAAGAACAGGCTTTTGTCTCTTAACACGGGGATTCAAACACTACTTAACAAGGTAATTACCCGGCCCACTTGTAACCCTGTCTGCCACTTCAAGTATCATTCACTATTAACATGCCGCAAATATACACAATGAGTCATGCTTAATTTGACAAGATATTTTGACCCCAGTTTCAAAACTGTCTTTTGCACTTATCATTACAGACAACTGTTAGAAAATAAACAGATAGATAAATAAATAAATCTCTACATGAAACAAGAGAAAACAGCACTGTTATGATTTTAAATGTGACCTTAGTCAGAGTAGGCATATAGTACATAACTTGACAGAAACAAATATGATGCAAAAATGAATATATTGTATTGTTGTGTATCGGAATGATCATAGTTTAGTTCAGTTTTGACATTATTTACTCATCCTTATCACAAAGGAGAATAACAATTCTAAATTGTTAAAAACGAAGTAGATTACCAGCAAATAACTTACTAACTAAATAAATAACTACTTAAATACGTTTTATAATAAAATAACTCTGAAAAAAAGTTCAACACATTTTATTTTTATTTATTTGTCAATTTATTATCTCATCACTGTACTCAGTACTGTTTCGTGTAATTGCAACTTTTTATCTCACAATTCACAACATAAATACTTATGTAATTGTTTTCCAAATACACTTTTAGCATATTATTTGATTTCTATTTTATTTATTATATATTTTCCACCCTCAGAACTAAAAGAAAAAAGTCTGAATTGTGAGATGCAAACTCAGGGGGCATTTACACAATAAGAAAAAAGAAAAAGAAAAAAAAAAATGCAATTACCATATTTTTATGTATGTGTGTATGTATGTATGTATGTATGTATGTATTTATTTATTTATTATGTGGTGTCTAAATATCGGCTGTTTCTATGAGTTGCTTCAAGTGGTTCACATGACTCTGGCCACCTTCTATGCTCTTAGCATCTGACATTGAAGCTGTATTCACATCCTGTATCTTATCTAATCTATAACCATCAATATAATAACCGGCCTTGAATCGGCTCTTACAATATGAGCCACAAATGTATTGCCCAACTGCCTCTATAGATCCTGTTTGACCAAGCATTCAAGCCCTGCAGTCATGAGATTACGCCTGCATCACCACGAGGGAATTCTGGGAAGGGATTCGCTATTCATCCTTGATATTTACCACAAACCGGGGGCTGTGAGTATTGTGTGACACATCTAAGTCTTCTCGCACAGATATAGAAGCATCAGAAAGCCATCTAGAGTGCTGGAGAGGACAGAGTGCAGAAACTAAAGCCAAGGCATTAGGCTGCCAGGCCCAGAGGAGCCGTCATTTACCAGCATTACTGATCACATCCAGGGCTTCCATTAGCCCATCTGGCAGAAGATCAGCTAGCTGATCCAGCTCAGTGAATTAAGAGGTTGGATCATGGAAGTAGATCCAGTGGTGAATGAGTTTCTTGTGACCACATACTAAAGGTCAATCTATGGAAGGCTGAAAGTATTCAGCTTCGACTTTTGGTCGGTATGGATTTCGGAAACGAAAGGCACTGGGAAATTAAGTAACTGTAAAAGTCTCCTGTTGCCTGATTAGTTTGAATACTACAAGGTGCAAAAACATGAGGCAAATATCGTCATAAAATGTTTCACCCCTAAACATAACCAAATTGTGTGAAAACATACAAATAATATTTAATATATGTGAAACAAATTAAAACGAATCAGCAGTGCTAGGAAGGTTGCTTTGGAAACTTATGTTACAGATTACAAGTTACGCTATTTAAAATGTAATAAGTAGTATAGCTATTAAAGTAATGCAACTGATTATGTTTGATTAATTTTTGATTACTTTTCTTAATTTCTAATGAATGTTTTTCAACTGTTAATCATTTTCGAACATTTAAAGCAGGTGGGGTTAACCTTACAGTACTACTCAACACTGATTACTGTTAGACTTTCAAAATCCTTCATCACTTGAATTAAGATTATAATAATTTAATTTTAAAGCACAGCCACCACAAAATCAGATTTTAACACCTCTTCAAGTCTTTGCATAACTATGTCAGGAAACACTGGCATCTAATAATGCCTTGGGGAAAAACTGTTAATCTTAAAAATAATAAAACATACCTGCCCTTAAATGCCACGAGGCACCATAGACAAAAAAACAAACAAACAAAAAAAAAACTTAATATTACAAATTAGTAACAAATTAATATTAGTTAACATATCCTATCTTTTTACAGAAAATATTCAGATATTTGTAACTGTTAACATTTCCATAAGTAACTGTCAATGAATTCAACATTTTTCTCAGTAACTAAAAGATGACATTTAATTATTTACAGTTACCTTTATTTTGTAATTAAATTACGTAACAGCGTTGCATATAGCTACTTACACCCCAACACTATGAATCAGTCACCGGTTCATCAAAACCTAAAATCGAATTGCCATAAGGTTGTGTTAGTAATTCACAAAAAAAAAAAAAAATCACTTTAGCAACACCCTGGCAACCATCAACAACATCATTATTGTGTTCCACAGACCAAATGTCATTAAACATAAAGATGTTTATTAGTAAAGTTCAAAAAAATTAAATGTGATTTAAAGAAAATATGCATCAAGCACATGAAGAGGCTAAGCCAAAAAGTGAAATCAAATCCTCATCCTCATGAATTGCAGAGCAGTCTGCTTGTCATATGGTGCATGGATAACAGGCCCTGTAAGAGACGGGATGAGTCAGCATGGGGAAAAACGGAAGCTGTACTTTGAAGTTTTCATCTTGCCTTTCAGATGGACTAGTTACCCAAACTGACACGGGCTAGTTTGACTCAACTGCACACAGAGACATATTTTGATTCAATTGAATTACAAAGGAATATGTTGCAATAATATTTTTACATTAAAATATGACTGTAAAGATTTGTCTCATGCCAAATGTGCTAAATTATTAATTTAGAGAAAATATTAGTGATATTTTTTTAATGAGAAAAATCATCCCAGGATGCACCTCTCTAAAGACTATGCAGCAAGTGTTCAGTACAAGCTCACAAAATAGCTACAACTCTAAGACATGTTTGCCATATTAATAAAGAGGAGTGTTACTTATATTTGAATGACGCGAAAAAAACTGCCATATACATGCAAGCATTGCCTGTCAAAAAAGTGACTAAGATATTTGCCTCACACTTTTGTGCCTTGTCGTGTTCTAATCAGGCAACAGGAGACTTTTACGGTCACTTCATTTCTCAGCGCCGATGGTTTGATTTTCTTCATCTTCTTACAATGAAATCCCAAATCACATACTGTTGTCATACATGAACAACAACGTGCAAACAAGAGTTTATCCCATCTTCTACTTGGGGTTTGACAATAATGTGACTGCTCTTTTCTGGCAGCCTCTGCACAGCCCCGCAACCGCTGGACCAGAGATATCAGACTTGCACTCTAATTCCCGGGCTCCGGCCAGTAGTCTGTCAAGCTCTGGCAACCTCAAATTTGCCTGGCAAAGACATTCGAACAAATGTTTCGAGATAAAGCTGATCCTTTCACCATGTGACTGAGCACGCTAACAATGCTAACAACAACACCACAGCGTCCGTCGAAGAGTAACAGCCTTTAACTCGCCAGTACCATCATACATAACACATTATTTATTGATGATTAGTCACTGCAAAAGTTGACACTAAAACAAGTTCTCTCATGCCAGCTAACTTGGAAAAGATTATGACAGCACTTCAAAAGGCTGATTGTTCAGGGTTGCGTCTGGCAGGATGTGTTTTTGTAACGCCGGGCAGGTGTCCCATTGTAGAGGGGGGATTATTGCGATCGTGAGGTAATCCTCTCATTTGGACCGCAGGGAACGCAGCTGTACGGGTGTCGGCGCACCTCAGAAAACTCAGGAAAATCAGGGTGTTTATGCCTGAACTGAATGAAACCCAAAACTTCACACACTGGTAGAACATATAGAGAAGGCTCCTGCATCTTCATTACATTAGTTCTCATTACAGAATCCTCTCTAATATGTGTGAATTTGATCACACCTCTGAGGATTATCAATTCCAGTAATTACACAGTTGATAAAATTATTGCAGCATTAGTTTTTTTTTTTTCCTTTTCTTTTTTTTTGTGACAAGAAATCCAACAATTGAGTTACAGTGCAATGCTGCAGTACTGTAGGTAAATTGAGTTTATACAGAGCAATTTATTTATTTTTTGAATATATTCAATTTAAATAAATAAAATAAAATAAAAAGTTAATGAAAATGTTTGAGACAAACATAATGACATGCTAAAAAGCAGCTGTTAGTCGACACTGGAAATACTAGTCGACTAGGCAAAATATAGTCATTTTAATGTTATGTTTTAAAAATAATACATTATCTTGAAAAGTGAATATCTGGAGCGGGAAACAAAATCATTTCATTTTACCTTGCATGCTTGCGTTTTCTTCATGTCACTCGTTGAGGGCTCAGAGAAATGTCAGCTTGGAAGATGAGCAAGGTGTGGAAGAGTATTTACTGATTTAAAGGGAGAAATATTATGAATGAAAGGCAACTTGAACTCACTTTCTTCACTTGCTTTGTTTTTTTTTTTTTTTTGTTTTGTTTTTTTTCATGTTATCTCTGTATAAAACAGTGTTTATCAGCACAGCTCTTTTGTTTACATGGGTAACCATTGTAACCACTGTGTTTCTGCTTGTCCAAAAGCGCCACCTGCTGTCAGAGAGTGAATTTGTATTTTCTATCAACCCTGCTTTTGTTGCTGTCAATGTTGTAAATTATAACGGATTGATGGAAAATAATATCAATTCGGATTATAAGATATCTAGCATTATTTGACATGCTGATGCATATTTTAAAGTATTTCAAATGGATTGCATATACAAACAATGTTTTTGACTTATGAGGCTTTCTTACTTTTAGACCAGTCGAGTTGGTTACAAATTTATATTCAGATGGCAGTGAAATTAGTCGTAGCACACATCCCTACTAGCAACCACATAGCAATGTGCTTAGAACACCCTAGCAACTGCAAAGCACAAAAACACCCAGAAGGTCTAGCAACTGCATAGCAATGTGTCCAAAACCCCTCAAAACACGCTTGCAAAATGCCGTAGCAAACACCTACATTAGTGTCCCTGCAAACAAGCCTCCACTGGCCCTTTACAGGCCCACTTAAGGCTAGCCTAAGGGCCCCCAGTGGGCTGCCAGCGCATTGGTATTTGCTCATTGGCAAAACGTTGGTCCCTTAGCGCTGGCCCTGCACGGGCAGCCCTCACTTAGTCCCCAGGAAGCCCTCACTAGGCCCACACAGGGCCCGCACTATTAATCTACAATAATAAATCTGTTTCACTTTGAATACTTTTCAGCTACTATAACTTAAGTCTTTGGGAAAAACAGTTATTATACATCTGAAATGGATGCAGTCATCACATAACTAATGTCTACATTGTCAAAAATGTACAGTGGTCAAAGGGATTTCAAATCAATGGATTTATTAAATACAAAATAGAAAACATTCAGTTCAGGTTAATGCAGCTACATATAGCCAAAAACGTAAACACACAAAAGTACCAAAAAAAAAAAAAAAAAGGCAAAAAAGCAAACTAAGCAATATAAGATTGTAAGATTTCGTCATGTGAAAGTTGTTTGCAACGTCTTATCTGTAGTGTATAAATGTCCAAACACTGTCTGTAGCTGAAGGTGGCTGATAGCAAATGAATAATCCAACCTCTTGTAATGAAAACATGCCACAGCTCTCAAACACCAGACTCTTCCTAACCAGGAACAGTCAAAAATAGTCCAGACTATGGTCTCACGTCAAAAAGAACTTTAAATCCATATTCAAACTGGACCATGATGTGGTGACCTCACTAATAAAGAGTCTTTCTAAAATGCATACAAATACACAGTCTTAAACTCTTAGCATCATTCCAAACATAGACCATACATACATGTAACATCTCTGCAAAAAAACATCAGCAATGCACACTTTTAAACAGAGAGAGAGAGAAAAAAAAAAAAAAAATTTTAGCCTTTAGACTAGGCTTGAAATGACACATTTCCCAATCAGGACACAGCACAATGTGTTCAGCAGGTGAGCCATGCTGGCTACTGCTGTTTGCTATTGCTAACCAGGTGTGCCTCACACGTCCTGAAAAGTGAAGCTGCGGGCTCTTTGATCGCCCTCTGGTGGCTGGCTGCAGTACAGGTCATAAACCCCGCCCTCTCCATGTAAACGAATGGGACTTGAGTCAAAATAAAAAAATTAATTACACTTCCAGTACAATTTTCTGAAATAAGGTTTTGGTCATTTAAGGTAGTTGTTATCACGCTGATATATGTTCAATTGTTCATTTTTGTGACAAGTTTGATTTTGGCTAGTAATTTGATGTTATAAAAACAGGGCATGTCGTTATGGTTGATTGGGTCTGCGCAGGGTTTCCGTTGTCCGGTAATTGCCGGACATTGGCCGGAAAAAAAATGAAATGTCCGACAAAATTAAATCTCTCCGGTCAAATTGTCCGATTAAAATTGCCTAATAATCCCGCCCCCCTAACACAATCTGAATTTGAGAATAAGCCTAAAATGTATAAAGCAAAAATACACCGACCTTTGGCTATGTTATAAAGGAACAGGCTCTACCGTTTGAAAGTTATTAAACAACATCGCATGCTGCATTTCAAATTAAGCGCACGCCTAAAACGGCTGTAATATAGACCTAAACAACGAACGAATGAGTGAGACGTTTCAAATATGGCCAGGCCCAGAGAGTGTATAATTAAGTTCGCTTGAGTAAAAACAATAGGCTACTATTCAGATATTTTATGTGGGGAAGGGGGATTGGTTTGTTAAACTATGAATGTGAAACCATAGTAAAAACAATTGGCGTTGATTGACGCCAATCGGACGTTCATGTTTTTTTCCGTCTATTTTAAAGTTAGGCTAATAAACATGTTGCATTCTATACGGCCTGATTATGTCATTTTTTAAGTTACATAGCCTGCCTCCAGTTTTCCTCAACTTGACTAATTAAGAGGCGATATTTGACCGGCATATCATTAAAATGTCCGGAAAACGAAACCTCTGCCGGTCACTTTGACCGGCACCATTTTTTTCTAGCGGAAACTCTGGGTCTGCGGGAGTTTGATACCGCGGCTCCACCTCACGACACTACTGCACAGACTCTGGCTCCAAACGAATCTCTACTGCGCAGACTCTGGCTCCAAGTGACGTCATTTACTCACGATGGCAGCGGCCATACTGAGATGCTTTGGCTTCAAGGAAGGAAGTGGAGATGCGTCGTCCATCTTTTTTAACAGTCTATGTTGCTAATTCCCTCTACCACATGGCTTTACTTAAGGAAACCTAAAACACCCTAGCACCCCTAGTGGTAAGTTAGAAAAGTGCCCACAAAATTCTTATTAACAAGCTCATGTCTGCTACACCTCAAATATGGCTCGTGAGATCCACTTTCCTGCAGAGTTTAGCTACAACTTTGATCAAACTCACCCACCTGTGATTTTCTAATGATCCTGAAGACATGCTCAGGTGTGTTTGAATAAGGTTAGACCTAAACTCTGCAGGAAAGTGGATCTCGAGCCAGATTTGAGGATCCTTGTCCTATATGAAACAGCAGGTTCTGAAAAACTCTCTTTTGATTTGAGCCATTCCAGTTCAGTTGAGTGACTATAAAGAATGGCCAGTCAATGTTGTTAGTATTCTCCTAATTGCATTACAGGGCTGCCTACACAAAACCTGCATGAGCCCAAACGATACAAAATTTGCTCTGAGCCCGAACGGCCAGGTAGCATCTTGCACAGACAAGCTCTCTCACATTTGCAAAAATCTAGCAATATAAAGACTTTCCATGTAGCTACCTGTTTCTAAAACTCTAACGCAATCTCTTTAGGGCCTGTTAGAAAGTTATTAAAGTGAATTTAGTGGCATTATATGAAAAAAATAAAAAAATAAAATCCTCACTAAGTACCGTAATAAATTACCAAAGCGGGCTGACCTCAATCTCTCTGTTCTGCATCCTCACATTTTAAGAAAGAATCTCAGCATTTGCACATTCCCTCCAAGCTAATTAAAATAATTCCAGCCACATTTGATGACATTTTTAATCAAGCCATTGCTGAACCTCACGATCTCTAGCTGTGTGCTTTGTCAAATCTAGCATCTCTCACATAGCACTCAGTTAATTGTTAGCATGCTTATGCATAAATTCAACACAATGAATATTTGAACGCATGCAAATCGCTCCAAGAGTCAGATTCTTGCAATTAGGATTAGCACGTGACCCCTGGCTGTTCCATAAAGCTTTGTCGATTACCTCACTGCATTACCAGTTGTTATTGCTAAAGGCTATTAGGTTATATCAGCGGTTATCTGTCCAATACAATTATAGTTGTAATAGGAAAGAACCAACTCAGAGAGGTTGCGGAGCCTGGATGCTAATTAATTGTCTAGCTGCCCTCTCGAGAGCTTTTCATAGGCATAAAAAACACACACGCCAAAAATAGCCATATAACTTCATACAAAGCTTGTTCCCAGACCGTCTGTTTGAGTTATAGCACTCATTTAGATAGGAGCGCTGAGGTATGATCTGAAACTGAGGAGGTCTTCAGCCGAGAGCTTTTATCTGATGCAGAAACAGTCCTGTCCTGCTGAACGATTCAGCATTCCGAATGAGAATTGATGATCGGCTCTATCTTAGCAAGAAATCTATTCTTGATATTGGCTGACAGTTCAATATGTCTGTGACAGGGAAAGGCGAGGATTTACTCCATATAATGGAATCCGGCCTGATGTTGAAAGCCAGAGGGAAATCTCAGACACAATGATTCCTTTTGTTAGTGTTCTTTCTTAATTTTCCTTTCTTCATTGAATTGGAGAAGTGTTCAGCAGGCTTGTAGGCTATCATGATACTAGGAAAGAGAAAAAGACATAGTCAGTGAGACAGTGAATGGGATTGAAAAGACTGCAGAGCTATTCTACGAAATGAAATTCCATTTTGCAAAAAAAGTAAACTTCTGACAGACAGACAAAGTCTTATGCAACAGATTTGTGAGAGGAAATGCCAACAAATGAGTTTTCCTCCACCAATGAGCTCTTAACCATTTGTTAATGAACACAATTGCTCTGAAAATGTGAATCCAATATCATATTATTATACTCTATTAAAGTTTTTTTTTTTTCTTTCTTTTTTTTAATGTTTTTGAAAAAGAAAGTCTCTTTTGCTCACCAGGGCTGCATTTATTTGATCAAAATACAGTAAAAATAGCAATATTATAAGATATTATTACAATTTTAAATAACTGTTTTCCATTTGAATGTATTTTAAAATATCATTTATTCCTTTGAAGACAGAGCTGAATTTTCTAACATCTGTTATGCTTATTTGGTTCTCAAGAAATATTTATTATTATAAATATTGAAAACAGTTGTTCTGCTTAATATATATATATATATATATACTTTTTTTTTTTTTTCAGTTTAGACTTTTTCCCCTCATAATTTTAATTTTCATAATTCAGTTGTTATTTATTTATTTTATTTATTTATTTATTTATTTATTTATTTATTTATCTATTATTACTATAGTCAGAATTTCAAGTTTATACCTTGCAAGATATAAACTCACAATTGTGAGAACTAAAGTGAAAAAAGCAGATTCTGAATTTTGACATGTAAACTTGGAATAGCAAGAAAAAAACGAATTCTGAGTTTTTTTTTTTTTTTAGAATTGTGAGTTTACATCTGTCAAAATTGCAAGAAGCAAAGTGCAAATTTGAGAGATACAATATAATTACATTTTTTAAATATTTTTATTCTGTTGTGGAAACAGGCTTCCACCACAGATGTACATTAAAACTATAAAATATTTATACTTTTTTTTCCTAAATATTTAAAAAGACACCATCATCATATTTTAATATTAGAGTTGATTCTGAAGTGATACAGTATATTTAAGCTAGCAAAACACTTAATAGCAGATGTCGGTGTTTAGTGCACTTCATCAAATGTTGTGGGCACGAATGGTTGGCTACTCCTTCCATTTAGGTGTGTTTTAACTGCTGGCAGGAGACCAGAGCAGCAGACGGCTAATCTTACAGAGAGACACATCCATTACGCTGCTGCAGCCACTTTACATTTGAAATTAACTCCACCAGCGGAGGTCAGTGTGTGTCA
The DNA here is from genome assembly GCA_021397915.2 of Tor tambroides. Taxonomy (NCBI): domain Eukaryota; kingdom Metazoa; phylum Chordata; class Actinopteri; order Cypriniformes; family Cyprinidae; genus Tor; species Tor tambroides. The sequence continues at coordinate 24,431 of JAFVLL020026314.1, forward strand.
TTCTACTAAATATTTCATGAGTTTCATAGATTGGAGTTATTCATCACTGCTGGAACACAGCTTCAACATCTCTGCTTATTATTACACATGGCATGAGTCCCATGACCGATACCATTCAACCTGAAAAGAATTAGTGTAGGCCACAGAGATATTTTGATTGATCTATACGCATGAAGACTTGTGGAATATGAGGAAAGGTGAAATTATCAATGGAGTAAAGGTGAGTTACTAGATCCTCATGTAAAATTGTCAGTAGCAATTGAGGTCAAGGTGAAAAGTGCTGCATTTTGGAACATTATGAGGAAAATAATGAAGGTGATTGAAGTAATTCATCAAAATGTAAATATACACCAGTCAAGTGAGAATAGGATCTTTAACAGGGACTGAAATAGATTAATTTAGGGTAAAAAGGAAAGCAAGCCAACCATTTCCATAAATTAGCCTAATGTTCTCTTGTAGCTCAGCTTGAGAGCTAGTTAGTAAGAGCCGCAAAGTGAGAGCAGTGCCTTATGGGTACAAAGTCCTTTTTGTAAGCAAGTCAGTCCATTTGGCAGCCATTTTGGTGAATCCCCCCGGCTCCTCGAATCTACATGAAGTAAGAGTGAAGTCTCTAAAATGGTTTTTAAAGCTAGCAGTAAAATATCAAATCACAAATAAAACCTGACAAAATTCTATCATAAAGGTTACTCTTTAGCTCAAATGAGGGCACAGCTATGTATTTTTAGTTGGTTAGTTCAGCTAACATAAACTCAAATGCTGTAAGAACTGTCATAAAGACCAGATGATGCCTTTTCTAATATAATGTGGGATTTTCTTGAAAAATTCTAGGATCAAACAATTTTGTTCATGTATATTTATGTGTGCGTTTTGATGAATTACTTTAATCATCCTTGTTAGTTTTTTTTTCTTTCTTTTTTTTTTACAATGTGGTACTTTACATCTTAAACTCAGCTGCAGACAATTTACACATGGATCAATTAATATAATATAATATAATAATATAATATATGTGCTATTGTGTTACACAATGTTTTTATTGTAGTCGTTAAAAATTCTAGTCTTGATGAATTCAATCTTGCAAGATACACACAGTTAAAAATGACGACAATAAAAGCAATAAAAAAAAAATATCAACAATATATAAGTGCAAGTTTTTTTTTTATTATTAAATAACAAATTAAATAACAAAATGGCTATATAATTTATTATATTATATTATATCCACACATGCACAAACACATCCATACATTCTGTACTTACTACACATACCATAGTTCAACTATGGCTACTGTGCACAAAGTCAGGGGTCATGGCATTGCCATTCAGTGCTAACTTGGCTACAAACTGTGCTGCTAAAGGGAACTGAAGACTAAAGTGCATCATGATGTAGTGTATAGAGCGCCTCATCCAATAAATAAAACAGACTCATCAAACTGAGTGCATAAATGCCACTTACATACATGCTGCATTTCAATCCACTGATGCTCCTACCAACATTTCTTAAATATTTCACCGCTTCTGACACTGATATCAACTTTATGTGATACAACCAGCTCTGAAGCATATTAGTCTCAAAAGTAATAAAGAACAAAAGTGCATGATGTGGCATTTAATATCTCCTCACACTCCGTACCTCTTAAATTTTTCAGTCTAAACTTGACTCATCATTATTCTTTAAAGCTAACCTTGAAACGTGTTTCAATCCCGTTCACATCAGCCCGTGAAGTCAAGCGTTAGCGCGCAGCTCTAACAAATTCCTGCAGATATGGTATTCCACCTGCCAGCGATAATGGAGTAAGTCTGCGCTTCTGTTATGCCCGCAGGTGTGGCATTATGCAGGGCGGTTAACAGTGTGTCAGGGAGCGAGCCCATTAAACACAGTAGTGGGTGGAGATGCATCCCAATAGGGAGGGAGTCTTAGTCCAGTTAGCATATTTCATCTGCCTTAATACCCAAATAAAATGTAAAATAGCCAGGGGAGGATGTGTCAGGACTCCATCGAGTATGTTGAGCGTTTGAAAATATGCAATGTGAGAGATAGAGTATTCTAGAATGTGTGGCTCTTTACAAAATGCTTTCATGTTGCTTAGTTTCGTGACATGATAGTAATACAACCTTGGATTAATATGCAAATATCATGATCTAAATGACAATCAAACTACATATAGTGGGTTTCTAAAACCTGACACGAACATGATTGAAAACAAGGTTTTCGATCATGTTTTTCTTTCTTTCTTTCTTTCTTTCTTTCTTTATTAAAATTAGTCAATATTTCATCATTCATACATTGGTAACACTTTATAGTAAGGTTCATTAGTTAACGTTAGTTAACAACATTAGTAAACATGAACTAAGAATGAACAATACTTCAGTATTTATTAATCTTAGTTAATGTTAATTTCAGCATTTACTAATGCATTATTAAAATCACAAGTTGTGTTTGTTAACATTAGTTAATGCACTGTGAACTAACATGAATAAACAATGAACAACTCTATTTTCATTAACTAACATTAACAAAGATTAATAAATAGTGTAATAAATGCATTGTTCATTGTTTGTTCATGTTAGTTAACTAATGTTAACAAATGACACCTTATTGTAAAGTGTTAACCATACATTTATTTCAGTCAGTTTTACTCTGACTAAAATAGCATATCATTTTAGTTTATTAGAACAGTATTTTAATGTATGATAACTGTGCAAAATGTAGAACTGATCAAATATTAACCAGAGTTTTCAATACATTATTTGAGATCATTTAATAGTAACTAATAACTAATAGTTAAATTATTTTCACATAATTTTAGAAATGTATGATTTCTGATCCAGATTTATTTTATTTGTATTTATTTGTAAAATAAATTAATACTTTTATTCAGGAAGGATGCATTAAATTGATCAAAAGCGACAGCAAATATATTTCTAATGTTACACAAGATTTATATTTCAAATAAATGCTGTTTTTTTTAACAATGATGATAGAAATGTTTCTTGAGCAGCAAATCAGCATATTAGAGTGATTTCTGAAGGATCATGTGACACTTATTTTTTATCAAATAAATTCAGCCTTGTAAGCATAAGAGATTTCTCTCAAAATCATAACAAAATTCCCAAGAACCCCAAACTTTGTAACAATGCTGTATATTAATTTAAATGTGTGTCAAACATATAAATATTTATCAATATAAACAAAACAAAAATGAAACTGTCTTTAAAAACCTGAGAAAACCTGGATAAATACCATTTAATAAAGTATACATTTTACATAATCAGTTTCCTATATTTATATTTGTAACATTTAAATAACTAATAATAATAATAATAATAATAAATCCAGAATTTCAGTGTAGTCTTAGACTTTTGGACTCTACATTACAATCTGATCCCATCACTGCACTACAGATCCACCACAGTACAGGAAAACTCCCAGAAAGTTAATTAGCTTTACAAATCTGCCAAGAGTTATTAGATCCAGAACCTTATCGCGTGCTGCAGATTTGTTAATCTTTGAAGCGGTAATTAACTTATCAATAAAGATCAAGGAACCAAAACCTCGCTGGCCAGAAACAAAACGAGGAAGCAGACCCGTGACCTTTTTATTTTTCAGCATAAAAGAGCATCAGTATCACTACGAGAAAAACAGTAACAGCAGCCCCCAATAATGGACGCTGCAAACAATGTGCTGTTAAAGGCAATTTGCACCATCGGCACTTCTGATAACTAAGGGAAGGATTCCAATGGAATGAAGTAATATCAAATATCCCCTAGTGTGGAGGCATTTAATGGTTGCTATAGAAACTGTTATGAGGAAGTAAATCAAATGCTGTGATGTGCTTATCAGGATTCATTGGGATTCTGGGGGGCGTTTGCACAACCCTACTCTAATAAACCTGAAAAGAGCATGAGGAATGATCATAACCCTGAGCCCATAGACACGAATCTACTCCAATTGATTGGTTGTTGTTGGACGTGGTTAGATGTTATGATCTTGTCTTTCTCTCTTGCCCAGTCGTTCACTCTTCACACACTCTTACTGGGATTTAGAGCTTTGTCTTTGCAGTAGGGTGAGAAATCTTGGGAAGGAGCGTCAGTGCGTTTTGTTGGTCAATTAAAAGTTGTTGGAAACTTTGTCCAAAGCTCTCCTGCCTCCGCTTGTTACTCACGACTTAAGAAGTGTGCTGGACTCTCGCTACTAATAGGGGTTTCTCAGCCATGCGGACAGCTAATGCTTCCATTAAAATAGATTCTGGTCTAGACGGTTACGCTCTGCGGTCAACACATAATTTAGAAAATGAAATACTTTTCAGAAGGGCACTAGATATCTCGGAGAGAATTACTGCCCGCTGTGTATTCTGGCAAGCACATAACCCCATGCTGGCTGTGGATTGATGATAGCATCACCTCCTTTTCTTATAGATCACCTCTACCTGTGCCTAAAACTATAAGGGCCTTTTCACACAGCAGACCCAAGTCCATTGAAAGTCAGAGTTCAATTCCTTTGGCCAAAGTGAAAGCTGTTTTCTGCACCCGTGGGAGCTTGAACATAAGTTGGTCAGCAACTGAAGAACAGCAACATACTGCAATACACCATTTAAACTGAAGTAAAGTAAATGTTCTGTATTATTTCAGCTCTATCAGCAGCATTTGTAACATAACCACAATATATATATATATATATAGAGAGAGAGAGAGAGAGAGAGAGAGAGAGAAGGAAAAAAGCACCAGGCCCAGATTGTGTTACACCAGTCTGTCTGAAATCCTGTGCTGACCCCCATCTTCACACAGATCTTCAACAGATCACTGGAGCCGTGCGAAGTCCCTTCATGCTTCAAACGCTCCACCATCATCACCGTCTCAAAGAAATCCAAAATTACAGGACTAAATGACTACAGGCCTGTGGCTCTAACATCTGTGGTCATGAAGTCATTTGAAAAACTGGTGCTGGCCCACCTGAAGGACATTACTGGACCCTTGCTGGATCCTCTTCAGTTTGCCTACAGAGCAAGCAGGTCTGTGGACAATGCAGTCAACATGGGACTGCATTATGTTCTGCAATGTCTAGACAGACCAGGAACTTATGTGAGGGTCCCGTTTGGATTTGGATTTCAGCTCAGCTTTTAACACTATCATCCCAAACCTCCTCCTGCCCAAACTAACTCAGCTCTCTGTGCCCACCTCCGTCTGTCAGTGGATCAACAGCTTCCTGACAGACAGGCAGCAGCTAGTGAGGCTGGGAAAATTCTCATCCAGCACCCATACGATCAGCACTGGAGCTCCTCAGGGCTGTGTTCTCTCCCCACTGCTCTTCTCGCTCTACACCAACGACTGCACATCTAAAGACCCCTCTGTCAAGCTCCTGAAGTTTGCAGACGACACCACACTTATTGGCCTTATTCAGGACGGTGATGAGTCTGCTTACAGACAGGAGGTTAAGGAGCTGGCTGTCTGGTGCAGTCTAAACAACCTGAACAGTGGAGATGATCGTGGACTTCAGGAGAAACCCCCCTGCTCTCCCCCCACTCACTATCATGAACAGCACTGTAACGACAGTGGAGTCATTCAGGTTCCTGGGCACCACCATCTCCCAGGACCTAAAGTGGGACAATCACGTTGACTCCATTGTTAAAAAGGCCCAGCAAAGGTTGTACTTCCTTTGCCAGCTGAGGAAGTTCAACCTGCCACAGGAGCTGCTGAAGAAGTTCTACTCGGCCATCATTGAATCTGTCCTCTGCACTTCAATAACTGAGTGCGTTTACATGCACCCTCTTAATGCGATTAAAATGAGATTTTGGCAATATTGCGATTAAGCTTTACCTCATGTAAACGCAATACTTCGATCTAAATAATGCGATTAAGCTCATAATTGCAGCAAGCTTAATCGTATTAACATAGGTAACGTACGCCGATTTTAATCAAAATATACAGGCATGTAAACACCTTAATCGCAGTACTGCTGCTCTGACCAAAGTGCGCATGTGCTGGTGATGTACATGAATGAGGTAACACGCACCTGCAGTAATGGCCCTTTCGCACAGGATGCGGAATGCGCTGCGTTATGAAACCCATTCATTTCAATGGCTTGCGCCGCGCAAGGACGGTTTGTTGCTGCGTCGAGCAAAGCGCACGCTCTGAGGGCTGCGCTGAACCCAGCGGCCAGCGCAGCGCATTCCGCGTCCTGTGTGAAAGAGCCATAATACGCGGATTAGAAATGATGGCGGGGAAGAAGCAGAGTTCATGCTGTTGACGTAAATAAATTAAAACAGTGGCCAGTAACACACCTACTACTCTTTCTGAGTCCATCATTCGTGCTATGCAGTGGCGTATGTGAATAATGGAGGTAAAAAAAAAAAAAAAACACAATTCTTAGCGAATAATACGAATAATGCTCTTGACATGTAAACATCATAATGCGATTAAGTCCTTATTCTGATTATTGGAAATAATCGCATTATTCGTGTGCATGTAAACGTAGTCACTGTCTGCTTCCTGTCAAGAAAACAAATTCCTCGTGTGTATGTATGTATGTATGTATGTATGTATTATAGTTCTGTCAAACCACCATAATTAATCCAGAGCGCGGCAGCAAGATTAATTTTTAATGAGCCAAAAAGACTGCACGTCACACCTCTGTTTATCAATTTGCACTGGCTACCAAGAGCTGCCCGCATAAAATTCAAGGCATTAATGTTGCTTGATATTTCATTACTTCAGACCAGTGATACTCAAATCTGGCTCGTGAGATCCACTTTCCTGCAGAGTTTAGCTCCAACCCTGATCAAACTTACCTGCTTGTGATTTTCTAATGATCCTGAAGACATTGCAGGAAAGTGGATCTCGTGAGCCAGATTTGAGTATCCCTGCTTCAGACTTATGTGCCCTCTAGAAACTTGCGTTCTGCAAGTGAGTGTCATTTTATTGTGCTATCCAAAAGAGGAACAAAATCACTTTCACGGACTTTTAAATTAAATGTTCCCTCCTGATGGAATGACCTGCCCAACTCAATCTGACCAGCTGAGTCCTTAGCCATCTTCAAGAAACGGCTAAAAACACATCTCTTCCATCTTTATTTGACCCTCTTACTCTAGCATTCTCTATTATAATTATATTCTTTAAAAAAAATAAAAATAAAAAAAAAATAAAAAAACTAACACTAGCTTTTTTAATCTTTTTGTATTCTATCTGTTTATTTTTATTTATTATACAATTAACAAAAAAAGGCCTCTAACATTAGCTTGCTCTATTCTTTTTCTATTCTATCTGTTTTCTTTTTTATTTATTATATAATTAAAAAAAAAAAACTTGCTACATGTACTGTGTTAAGCTAACTGAGACTTGTTATAGCACTTGCATATCATTGCTCTTTTGTTGATTTTGATTGCTTCCATTGTCCTCATTTGTAAGTCGCTTTGGATAAAAGTGTCTGCTAAATAACTAAATGGAAATCTAAATATACTAGGTAACACTGTACAATAAGGTGTCATTTGTTAACATATATACAGGTGCTGGTCATATAATTAGAATATCATCAAAAAGTTGATTTATTTCACTAATTCCATTCAAAAAGTGAAACTTGTATAATGTATACATTCATTCCACATAGACTGATATATTTAAGTGTTTATTTCTTTTAATTTTGATGATTATAACTGACAACTAATGAAAACCTAAATTCAGTATCTCAGAAAATTAGAATATTACGTCAAGACCAATACAAAGAAAGGATTTAGAAATCTTGGCCAACTGAAAAGTATGAACATGAAAAGTATGAGCATGTACAGCACTCAATACTTAGTTGGGGCCTTTTGCCTGAATTACTGCAGCAATGCGGCGTGAGCATGGAGTCGATCAGTCTGTGGCACTGTCAAAGTTGCGGAGAGCCCAGGTTGCTCTGATATGGGCCTTTCAGCTTTCTGCATTGTTGTCTTTGGCATATCGCATCTTCCTCTTTCACAATACCCCATAGATTTTCTATGTGGGCTAAGGTCAGGCGAGCTTGCTGGCCAATTAAGAACAGGATACCATGGTCCTTAAACTAGGTAATTGGTAGCTTTGCCTACTGTGTGCAGGTGCTAAGTCCTGTTGGAAATGAAATCTGTATCTCCATAAAGTTGGTCAGCAGCAGGAAGCATGAAGTGCCTAAAACTTCCTGGTATACGGCTGTGTTGACCTTGGACCTCAGAAAACACAGTGGACCAACACCAGCAGATGACATGGCACCCAAACCATCACTGACTAGGAAACTTTTACACTGGACCTCAAGCAACGTGGATTCTGTGCCTCTCCTCCTCTTCCTCCAGACTCTGGGACCCTGATTTCCAAAGGAAATGCAAAATTTACTTTCATCAGAGAACATAACTTTGGACCACTCAGCAGCAGTCCAGTCCTTTTTGTCTCGAGACGCTTCTGGATCACCCTGTCTGTTGTTCAAGAGTGGCTTGACACAAGGAATGCGACAGTTGAAACCCATGTCTTGCATACGTCTGTGCGTAATGGTTCTTGAAGCAATTGACTCCAACTGCAGTCCACTTTTCAGATTTCACATTTTTGAATGGGTTTTGTTTCACAATCCTCTCCAGGGTGCGGTTATCCCTATTGCTTGTACACTTTTTCTACCACATCTTTCCTTCCCTTCGCTCTTCTATTAATGTGTTTGGACACAGAGCTCTGTGAACAGCGCTGCCTCTTTTGCAATGACCTTTGTGTCTTGCCCCCAGTAAGGTGTCAATAGTCGTCTTTTGACAACTGTCAAGTCAGCAGTCTTCCCCATGATTGTGTAGCCTACAGAACTAGACTGAGAGACCATTTGGGTGGTTTTGCAGGTGTTTTGAGTTAATTAGCTGATTAGAGTGTGGCACCAAGTGTCTTTAAAATTGAACCTTTTCACAATATTCTAATTTTCTGAGATACTGAATTTGGGGTTTTCATTAGTTGTCAGTTATAATCATCAAAATTAAAAGAAATAAACACTTGAAATATATCAGTCTGTGGAATGAATGTATACATTATACAAGTTTCACTCTTGAATGGAATAGTGAAATAAATCAACTTTTTGATGATATTCTAATTATATGACCAGCACCTGTATATATATATATATATATATATATATATATATATATATATATATATATTGTGTGTGTGTGTGCATAGATGGTGCATAGATTATGCACCATTTACAAGCAAAAACAGCCCAAAACTGCTCTAAACAAGTATGTGGGTGGATTTTGAGCTGAGAGGACAACTCTGATGTACTTTTTCACTGGAGAAAGCAATATTATGGACTTGAATTTTAGCTGAAAGCAATGTAGATTTTTACTTCACAAGATGTTAATTGATGGACTGAAGTGGTGTGGATTACTTGTGAATTATTGTGATGTTTTGTTCAGTTGTTTAAACTCTCATTCTGACGGCACCCATTCACTGCAGAGTATTAATTTGTGATTTTTTTTTAGAACACTAGTATTTTCACCATCTTAAAAATGGTTTTAAGTCAGTTATTTCTATCTTTTACTGTAGTGTGTCAGTAGGAAATATCAGTTTACATTTCCAACCATTCCTTTTGACAACAGCCAGTGCGCTACACATAGATCTGATCTCATCATCATCCAGTCGGTCTGGAATGACATGAAGAAACAGAACAAACTGAGACCTCCAAGATGCTTCAAGAAACCTACCTACACCTAGGGCAAAAGCTGCTTTAAACGCAAGGGATGGTCAAACCAAATGTTGATTTAATTTAGTTAGTAGAAGTTAATTGATAAAGAAAATCTGTTTATGACATTTTTTTTTTTTTACAGCATCCTCATTTTACAGCATTTTTACACAAGTGCCTAAAACTTGTAACAGTACTGTAGCTTTGCAGGTAGGTTTATTGAAGCATCTTGGAGATGTTGCCACAGTTACACACTACAGCAAAATACAGTAATAACTGACTTAAAACCATTTTTAGCCGGTAAAAAATACTAGTGTTCTAATAGTTTTGGCCACCACTGTACATCCTTTTCAGCAAATTTACATGTTTGTGTGAATTATTCCTTTAAAAAGCAAACATCTATGTCTGTAGATCTGTAAACACACACACACACACACACACACACACACACACACAGACAAAGTATTATAGTGTCAGTATTACAGCCACAAGAAGGCACAGTATGTATGTTAACAATTTTAATGATTTGAATGTTTTCAGTGTGTAAAGTTATATCCAATTTTACAAGTTTATTGCCATGAGAATGGAACGACATAAAAACTAGACATGATTTAAACAACTTTCCAGCTCGAATAAATATTTACTTTTTATAGAATTAATTGTAAGTGCTTTTAAAAATCAGTCAATCAATCAATCATAAGCTTTGCAATAAGCATGATGCTACAAACACTACCAAGTTTAATTTGTACAGAACCTTCCATTCTGTCAAAGAATCAAAAGCTACTAAAGAAAACATCTGTCACAATTTTGCACGTCTTTGAACACTTCAAGCTCAGCGGAAAATTGAGTTCATCTAGGACGTCTAGGATGTTTTCATTTCCAGAACTCAACCAAAATGTGAAATATTCATCCCATTATGCCACCAAAATGAAAATATTAGGAACAAATCATGATGTCTTCACATTTATGTGACAGATGCAGTTTCTCAGAGAGATAAATACTAGCTTATGATGCAATAACTGGCTCTATTATTGCAAATAATGGAAAAACATCTATACAGTCCCCCAAATGTTTTGAGACAAATATGGCAAAATAAAATTTCATAACCAGTAAGAAATAGTCACGGCCATTAAGTGTGACAAAAAGTTAAATTTGAACCTTGGGGTGTAATTCATGTGGTAAAGTTCACAATAGGTGTATAATTAAACCCTTGTTGATGTGTAATTTCCTTTTCCCCTGCCTTCTCATGTTGTTACTGATACCACAGTAATCAGTTGTAACTAGGGTGGTAATCATGTTGATGATGCATATGAACCATGATTTGGAGCCAAATAATACAATTTTGAAAATAGACCTGTGGAAGTGAAGGGAAAGGGAATCAATTATGCAATTAAACTCTGCTGAATAGACTAGGAGAAGTTGTTTTAGATGATACTATCCCCAGCTATAGCAAAACTTGGTCAACCAGTTTCATTTGAAAGATAATGTAGTTGACCATCCTCATAAGCCACATTTTTCAGATAAACAGCATGGACAATCTAGCGCAAATGCAAAAATGTAGTGTTTAAGTAAACAAAATATGTTTAAGCAAATGCCTCTCATATAATCACAGCAAGACTCTGGTACTGAAACAACATTTTCCCCAGCTGTACAGGGCAATAAGTCGAGACTGCTGAAGGAAACAATGTGCTCCTTTAGTCTGACAGTGAATGAAATGGCTCAATTGCACATGTATAATGCCAGCTATATTGATTGATTGCTCGTTCTACTGATGAAAAAAGAGAAATACTAACACTGTTGGGTTGCAGGTGTCACAAAGACTGAGTAATGTATTACACTTCCTTACCACACCTAAGGTTACCTTGCTTAATGGAAGCAACAATAGTAGATGAATCGGGTCCAGTGAACTGCAAAAACATATTCCCTGGAATAGCAGCACTGAGGAATCAAACACATGTTCAATGTATGTTTGGCTAAATGAGCATATGATCACTCAGAACATGTCCACTGGTCATTTTTATGAATTGCCAAAGAATATTTTAAATAGAAAGATAACCTGGTTATGACACTAATACAAAGGCCTCTATTACCAGGTAAGAAAAGATTTTTTTTTTTCCTTGTCTGTTTTGTTGTATGTATGTGTGTATGTATGTATGTGTATGTGTGTGTGTGTGTGTGTGTGTGTGACACACACACACACACAAAATTTTTGTTATTTGTAACTGAAATAAACTAACAGCTAACAGTCTTGTCAGTTCATTTCTCAAAATTGAAATTTCTCATTTTGATATATTGCACATTTTGTCTTAATAAAATGTTTTATTTTACACTCTAAAGGCTGGATACACTACACCAATTTTGAAATCTGAACAAATTTTAAAACTCTAGGAATAATATCACTACTGACTTTGTAAATGGTTACAGGGGGAAAAAAATCATACTCTATATGACTAAAGCCTGCAAATTGAGGCAAAAAATGTGGGCAAAAGTGGTGTAACATATAAAGGTGGAAACCGGTGTCCACATTTTTTTAAATTGTTTTATGATATTTATGATGTTATGATGTTTATGATGATTTTTTTTTTTTTTACAGAATCGGGTCATTATTTGATATCCAATGTAAAATATGCTACTGAACCACTGCTATATAACAAAGCATACAGATGAAATAATTATTAAAATTCAGTACAGAAGCACTAAATCCTCAACACAGAAGGTTTGAGCTCATTCAGTGTGATTCATAAATGTGAAGTCTTGCAGTAAACACACACACACACACAGCAAAACTCCCCACCAGTCATAAGCTGCAATGAGGACTCTTCGGATGCTGCTTCGCTAATCTGCTGAACAAGATTTTCCATACTGGTTTACCAAACACGGTTTGGATTAAAGCCATTCTATTACAGAGCGAAGCTCCAATATATAGCAGAGGGGGAGAAAAAGAAATAACACGACTTGAGCCATGTTTTCTCAATAGTCCTTAAAGAGTATTTGCTTCTTGGTAGGGGATCATATGTGGCGGGGAATAAAGAAGCCTTCCTAAAATGGGACTTTGTGGGATTACGGCAGTTGTGGCTGAAAAGCGAGTATCGCAGGAGTTTCAGTTTCTGCTCAAATGAGCTTAGCAGTGGTTTTAGCGAGAGTGTCAATCAAAGAAGCGTGGCACACCGCCAAATAAGCCACTAATTGGAGGTCAAGTGGTCAAGTACCGACACTGAAAAGCAGTTAAAAATATAGTCTACTTTAAGGTCCTGATAGGAATCGTACACCTCTCAAACAACAACAACTTTAAAGGCTGACTTTAAGGACATATGCATTGCCTACGGGACTTTAATGACAAGTACTGTGTTTTTTTAATTAAGATAAGCTTGCAACACACTCCTGGAAACAACAATTAGTGATTATGGCACTTATTTGAATGACACATTTCATTATGCATCAATGACAGTGCTGTGGGCTCTCTACAGTAACTCATTGTCCAAAAGTCAGTGCCACTGTTCTCCCATGGAGCAGCATAATTGGTCTCAAAGCAGACAAACTGTGAACATGAGCCCCATGTCCATTAATCGAGACATGTTTGAGGGCCAAGATTCGTCTTTGTGGGCTGAGCTCTGGCGATGTTACCAAAGGGAGCTGAAAGCCCCTGTATGGCCACATGAAAGCAAAACTATTTGTTGTCCATGTCTTCCCCACTGAAAAGACCATAATAGCTGGTTTGGGTTGCTGGTGTGTTGGCAAGCCAACAAATCTTCTTAAAACTCATCTTTGATAATTAAAATGATACACTGAAATGTTTGTCCAGTAAAAATAGGTCATGACTTAAAATGGCTTGAATATAGCTCTGCACTATTATCTCATTTAGAATATTACTGAATATGCTCCACTCAATCGCAATCGCAGATTGAACCTGCTCCACATTCACTCGGTTAACTGAAGTAGTAAATCCTACACAATGGCAATAGACAATATTGGATTTATTCAGCCATATATATTTGAACCAGAAACTGATTCAGAAGAGAAAGAGTGAATTATACTACTTTGTCTACAAGTCCATGTATCGGGATGGTCATGCATTTTATATATCACTCTCTACAACACTGGACATGTAACAGTAACTGATATCCAAGCCTTTGGCTTGACTACATTATATCAAGGAACACAAAATAATACCCATTATTATATATTCAGGTCTTATGAAGTGAAACAATTGGTATGTGCAAGACACTAAACATTATTTACTAAATTATTATCTGTAATCCAAAGCCTCTGGAAAAACGGGTAAGTCTGATTCTTTTCGGCAAACTGGTTCTTTCGAACAGTTCATTTCAATTAAATTAACATTAACATTAGCATTTAGTCATTGAGCAGACGCTTTTATCCAAAGCGACGTACAAATGAGGACAACAGAAGCAATCAAAACCAACGAAAGAGCAACAACATGCAAGTGCTATGACAAGTCTCGCTTAGCCTAACAGTACACGTAGCAAGTTTTTTATTTATTTATTTTTTTTAAAGAAAAAGAGTAGATAGAATATAGAAAAAAAGAAACCTACTGTTTTTTTAAAGAAACAAGTAGATAGAATAGAAAAAAAAGAAAGCTAGTGTTAGAGAATAAATATGCAGTTGATAGAGGGTCAAGTGTGTGTGTTGTTTTAATAAAAAGAAGACAGAGAGATAAAATAGAATTAGAATAGAGAGTGCTAGAGTTAGAGGGTCAGATAAAGATGGAAGAGATGTGTTTTTAGCCGTTTGTTGAAGCTAGCGAAGGATTCAGCTGCTCGGAAGCATATAAAGTGAATGAACACGTCTTCAGCTCATCTTTTCACATAAACACTGAGAAACCATAAAAACTTTCATTTTGCCCCTTTGTTCAATTATGCATGTGAATATCAGCGGCTCATCCGTCTTTGGTCTGAGTCAGAAGTGTTCGCTTAGTTCAGTGGCTGGAGCACTGGATGAGCTGACAAAAACCAGCATCATCAGGTCGCATATGCCAGTATTTTGGTTCATTTTGAGTCAGAGTGACTGTCAGGCGCCTCTGAAAAGCTTTGATTGAGTAACTCGCAGATCTGTGCGGCTCAAGCCACAAACTGTTTCAGACGGTTCAGCTCGATTTGGTGAACTGGTTCATCAAGTTCACTAAAACAATCAGTTCAAAAGAATGATTCATTCACTAACCAGACATCACTCTGGAACGTTTTCCTGTGGCTCTGGATTACAGGTAATAATGTTGTAGATAATCTTCAGTTTCTTGCACAGACTGATCAGTTTGCTTTATAAGACCTCAATATATCACAATGAGACTTGGGTATTAATTTTGTGTTTCTTGATCAAAGGTGGGCAGCTCAAAGGTGGGCAGCCGCTGACTTGCATTTTATGAATCACCAAGGACCACGATTTCAGCTGAAAATCTTTACTGTTCCACTGAAGAAGACAATTCACCTACATCTCGAATGGCTTGAGGGTGAACAAATTAACAACAAATTTTCATTTTGAGGTGAACTGTCCCTTATAAGGAGAAAATATTTGGCAGTGGTATTGACTGATGAATTTGCACATTTGCTATATTTTGTCTGAATTTGCCTTCAGACAAACAGCAGAGATAACAATGTTAAAAACTTGATTTTCACCACAGTGGGTCTTTAAAAGTTTCTTACCAGGAAACACTGAATGCATCCAGACTTTGTCCCCACCAACCCTTCATATTTCTTACATTATTGATCACCTTCAATTTTCCATAATGCCACTTTTCCTCAGTCTCAACAATGCATTTGCACCAAAGAATCAAGACCACGTCTCCTCACCTTTGATAAGGACATCGATGTTAGTCATTACGAAAATATGACTCTGCCCTAGAAGTTTGTCCTCCCTAGAGGGACTCCTGCATCAAATCTGAATTCATCTTGACTTTCTATTTTCTCTTTGAGGAAGCCGAAGTTCACTCAACAGGCGCTAATGTCTTCAGATGTCTCTCACCCCCTCGGGCCACCAGACTCTTCCTGGACCACCCAATCCTCAGAGGAGCCCTACATATCTCCAACTTCTTCACTTTTCACCAAGCCTGCAAAGTACCTGAGAGGAAATTTGTTTTGGATGAGAAAGCAAAGGATTGAGTGCCAAGGTTTTTCTCGGCTTGTCACACTCTAAAATGTTGAAGATCTGGAATTGCTGTGATAAAAATCACTGTTTAAAAGAGCAGGCAGTTGGGATGGGGTAGATTTATTTCATATTTCAGGCTCATATATATATATATATATATATATTGCATTTAACCCTCTGATGTGTATGATCGCATTGGTAGATCATTTCACACTGGCTCCTGAAGTTCATGATCCCATTAGATTAGAACATCTTGATTAAATAAAGCCTATATGTTATATTTGATCCACTAATTTCTAAGGAAACTAAATTATTACCATAATCAATGATAAATTCAATAAAAATTTTATTTTTAATTAAAAAAAAAAAACTTTACACATATGCCTTCTGTCATCTGATTAATCTTTAATACTTTTTTAGCAAAGCCATTTAGCATAATTGTAAAATTACTACCTTCAGGTCATACACTTTTCTTTTTGCTGTGAAATATTTACTGTTTTTTCTTTCTTTTTTTATATAAAATAACTTTTGTTGTCATTAGTATTTCAAGATGATGACTGAAACAACTTAGGTTTACTTGATTATCTATACTTCCATATATTCATCAGGCTTTTGAGGAAAAGTTATTTGTTCATCTCTCATTCATTATTGTATTGCATTGCATTATATATTTTCATCCTCACAGTTTAAACTACAGAACGTTGAGCATAAAACAAAGCACTGAAAGTTCATCTTACTAAGGCACACAGTTTTATTGGAAGATATATAGTGTGACAACAGATATTTTTATGCAGTTTATGTAAGTAGTCTGATATACTGTTATACAGATCTTATGTATTTATATTACAATCCGTCAGAATTTTGTCTTTTGGCCATATAAAAATCAGTAACTAAACTGCAGATTTGTTTTCTTAGTTGAAACTTCTGAATAACAATGAGATGCTTTTTCTTCTCCAAGCATGAGCTCCATATTCATGATGTAACAAATATGTTCTCTACATATTCAATAAACTTCCATTTCAAATAAAGTAAGAAAGAAAGAAAGAAGTCTAGTTTTCAAGAACATTACTATTATGTAAATAGCATTATTGCGCTATTGTATCTTGTTGCTTATGTAAAAAATAAGACAAAATAAAAGTCTTAAAAGGAGCTGTTTAGTTTCAACACATGATAAAGTCAATTTAGAGTCCATTTAGTGCATTTAGGGAACTGATGTGAAGCGTTAACAGTACAATCTTCGCATAAGTTTCAATAAAACGTATAATTTAGCAGGTCTCTTATGTAACAACCTTTTTATTCCATCTGCATAGCCGATAATGTGTCTTGAGAGGTAATATAGGGTCACTGCATGAATATGAATTAGTGAATATGGAAATAGAAATATGCCTGAACAGACGGTGGTGATTAAAAGGGTTTTCAGTCAAGTCATGAGGCCTTAGTGTTATGACATATAGTATATTACGGATAATGAGGAACAGATTATTTACTGTAATCAGTTCTAGTGCTATCGCAGAGATATTTAACATGAAAAAGAGAGGAAATACACACATACAGGGATGATAGAGCTGTACTCATTCAGGGAGGACTTTGTGGAGAGGCAAATTGAGATTTAAGTTGAAGAGGGTAAGTTAAAATATTGGCAAACAAGTGAGCAAGAAAATAAGCAATAGATTTGTCATTATTGAGGGGACTTTTATTATGTGCTTTATATGCCAGTTAAATTGGTCTTACAATTTGATTCACTGAGTGGTTGAGAGTCCTTGTATATAATTCAGAACAGCATGCTAACTATGTTTACTACTATGTTTACACTATGTTTCTGCCGTATCTGTATTTTATAGAATCCAACCATGCTGGGTATTTATTTATTTATTTATTTTTTGGTTATGAATTAGCCATTGATTCAATCAAATGATTTGTTCAAAAATACTAAACCATTCAGGAATAAAACAAATAAATCATTTACTCAAGTGACTGTTTTAATAAATGAATCATTTACTAACTGATCAGTTCAAAATACTTGAGAACAAAGCAAGTGACTACTTTTATAACTGAACAGTTAATTCATTTACTCAACTGATTTGTTCAAATGCCTTGATTCATTCAAAAACGAAACAACTGACTGTCTTTAATGTGATTCTTTGAATCATTCACAAAATGTTCATTCCAAAACGTTCCAAAACATTGATTCATCACAACCAAGCATTGCATGGTAGTGCACAATGGTGTGCTTTGGATTTGTTTGGAAGTATTTTCGATAGCGGGGCAAAGTAACTCGCGCCATTGTATCTACAGTAAATGTAAGTTACTTGCCATTAACTTTTTATTAACTTTTGGCTGTTTCAAAGCAACGTCACACTCGAAAATTGTTGCTGGAACAACAGCTCTTTTGCTTGTGTCATATTGCTTGACTGCCACTCTGCCACAAATGAACAACCTTCTGAATGGGAAACAAAAATTGTTTATGGCTGCCCGCAATAACTGCAATCAGTTGCTGAAGCTATATCTTTGTTTCAGCGTTTGATTCAATTACAAGTGCTTTTACTAACAATTACAATTATATTTTATTTATATACATAACTGTAGCCTATTTTGGTGTCAATGCTAGTGATAGTGAATGTGAAAAACACAATTTATATGTTTTGTTAACAAATGCAGGCGTTAATCAGAGATGCTCAGACGGGTAACTTAAACTCATCTGTTGTCTGGGTTTGCAGGCTTAAACCAAGATTATCGCTCTCTTTCTTCTTATTTCTGTCTATCCATATAAACATCTCTGCATCCATGTTTTCCAGTGATGCATCATCTTGGATGCATTCATTCGCCCTTAGTGATCAAACAGTTTCTGGAATCTGTGTAAGTCAGTGATTAACCCTCCACATGGTTTAACTAACCAAGCCAAAGCAAATGATGGAAGCATCATAGCCTTAAAGGCATAGTTGACTCAAAAATGCTGCTCTGTGGGGGGGAAAAAATGAGTGATTTTGGTGAATATAATGCAGGTTATTGCACAAAGGTGGTGCAACTATTTAATGCATGTTCTCTCCTGTTCTTGGCAATCACAATAACATCCATTATTGTAAGTGATGTCGAGAGGGAAGCCTTTGGCTTGCCCCCATATATTGTAGCCCGGCAGCGGGGCATGTCTGATTACACAATATTTCCAGTGTGGCGATTGCCACTGTCCTTCAAGCTTGAGTCAATGTGATAATGGCCAGAGGAAGATGGAGTTTATAATGAACTGTTGACAGCTGTAATGGCGATGGTTCATCCTGTTGATTATCTGTTAATGCAGGATTGTCGGCCGAATGTCGCTGTTTGAGATATTCTTCAAAGAGAGAGAGTGTGTGAGTGTGTGTGTGTGTGTGTGTGTGTGTGTGTTTAAGAGAGGGAATTCGTAAAACTAGTGAGGCAGTCAGACTGGTAATTAATTACTTTAATACCATACTTTACAAGCAAGGCTAGAGGTATGACAGTATACACTGTGCATCGTAGAAATTTGTCAACTGATAGAGATTATGCTATGCCTTTTGTACATTTGCTTGGCTATCAATGAGGAGGATTATTTTGAGATATTTGCATGTTTCAGTGGTGGATAAACATGGAGTAATGCTAAAATATAGAGTGAGACGTGTCCTGAACAAGTAAGTTAAAGACAGGGTGTTCTAGTTTTCTAGTATGGATGCTCTGAAGTTTTGTTTAGAATACATGTAATGCATGTAAAGAAATTGTTTCTGTTTTTGAGAGATTTGAGTCATTATTCACGCAGACAATTCATATAAATAACAAAAGTGATTCACTGAATCATTCATCACCAAATCTAGTTGTTTGAAGTTATATAAATTATTTCATATTTAAATGTGTTTGGTTTGTTTGCTTGCTTGCTTTTTATCAAGGTGCAGGAAAATGTGATATGCTATATTATGCAACTGCATTTTGTGATAATGTTTTGGTAATGTTATGGCTTAATGCTTCTAGTTTTAGGAGGACATAAGTCATTATGACATATTAAAAATAATCTTTTGAGCCATAGAAATCATTATACTGTGTTCTTCTATCAGTAGTTTTCATTTATTCTGCATCTTGACATACACAATTACAGATGGTTCCTGATCTCAAATATTTTCTAGAGTGATGTTAAATGTCCTGGCATGTGGCGCCTAGAGAAAACAAAAATACAAAATCAGGTCATATTTCAATTATGACATTAATGTCCTCTCTCAAGGAACTTAATGGAAAAAGGAAAGCGTAAGATGAATATTTGATCAATAACCTACTTTTATGATAGCTCCTCCTTCATGTGTGTGAGAAAAAACACATGTTGATTTTTAAATCAACATTTATTAAGTCTCAGATATTTGTATTACACTGTGAACAGTCACAATACTAATCTTAAACCATTAACAACTTAATTTGTTTTTAATTGCATTGATTGTAATTTGCATTACAAATTCAAAGGCAAGATTATTTCATAATGGTTGATGCATACTGTTTTCTTTTTTTTTATTTGGTTAATGTTTTGTTTGCCACTAATTTATCCTATGGCTTCAGAAGAGGTATACAGTGCATGAGTCATATTGACGCATATGATGAAGCTCAATGCTTTTGTCCATTATGGCAGTCATATCACTTCAATAGAGATAGCAGAGGGAGAGAACAGGAAATGAAGGGAAATGAACCAGATTTGAACTCCCATCACTCACATGAATGCTATGATACAACAGGTCACAGCACTTGAGTGAACTACAAGGCCAAGGCAAAATGATGCAGCCCTGTGTGCTAGTTTCATTTCCTACAGTAGCTCAACAAAAAGTTCTTCACCCACATCAATGCAAGATCAAATTGCATGATCAGTGAAGCATGACAGCTATTCCCATATTCCCAAACTAAGCCTCTAGTCATGTGGGATAGTTTTTATTTTCCTAAAATTTATCATGAAATGCCTTGGCAGCAAAATTGCCTTGGCGGCATTAAGCCTGAAATAAACGAAGTACACTGAGGGAAAAAAAATGGGTGAAAACAATTTTCATATTGTAATTGCTAGTAAACTTCACAATTAAACATGAAATTTTGAAAGCAAGAAAAAAAAAAAATGCTTTTTTTAATGCTTTGCTATTTTTACAGTGTAAATAAACAAATAAATAAAGAAATAAATAAAGAAATGATTATTGCATTTTGATTAAACCAATCAATCAATCAATCAATCAATCAATCAATCAGTCAGTCAATCATTGCAATAATGTGCACTGTTGAAAAATGTGTGAGATGCATTAAGAAATGAGTGAGATGCATTAAGAAATTCATGCTGACTTTAATATAAAGTGTAGTTTCTCTTCTAGCCTTGATGGGATCCTGCAATTGTTTCAACGTAGCTTTTTGGACCTGGCTGACATCTGAGGGCATGAGAAGCTCTTCTCTAATTGGGTGTCAAGGGATTTCTGGTATTGTTGCAGCGGCAGTAAACCCATCTTCTTAATTGGTTTGTTTGAGTGTTCACTGAACAATGTAGAATCTTATCTAATCACGCTCTCAAACATCAACCCAAAGTGAGGTCTGGAAACTGATGTTTGAAAAAAACAAAAAAACTCTATTGGGCAAATCATGCGTGCCATTTATTTTAATAAAAAGTCTTCATACTGTACATAACTTTTTGCTCTGACAGGAACTTGGGAGAATGTGAGAAGTACTTTTTTAGTTTCATTCCAAACTTTCAGGAAAAATTGTTCCCCAACTCAAAACCTATTTTAATGGCTAACAGACAATACTAAAGTGTATAGGTTATCTTGACAGGTGTCGGTTGTCCGTTGTTGCTTCTGAGTTTACAGATGAACGCAACCAAGTTTGCTGGTGAACTTTAGTATTGCACAGACATTAATAGTTAATATATTGAGGTTGTGTTTTGCCCCTAAAGTTTTAATCCAGATTACATTTTTTTTTGTCTGGTACAGTAGATATTCAAGCAACCTGAAGCATTTTAATATCTACACTACTGGCTTTGCATAATAGTGTTAACAAGCAATGTGTATGTACTTTTGAGCTCCACCTAATTGGTTTGCTTTGGAAACTCTTCAATTTTTAATCAGAATTCAAAGCTCCGCAGTGAATTACTTGATTCCCCAAATCTTGCAGTTTCTTCCTCTGTGAAATGTTCTGCTTTATGAATATATTTTGAGATTTTACTTGTCAATTAGCTGACGCTTTCTGTCCAAGATGTGCTAATGGAAGAGACGCTGGAGATTGGAATAACACTTCACACAAGGCAACGATTTAGAAATGATTACGTTTGGAAATTTTACCTTTTATGTCACCATACAGTCCAGAATTTTTTTTTTTTTTTTTTTTTTAAATCACCAATCTGGTATTGGATAGCTGAACTTTTGAATATTAGCATAAAGTCTAACAGTCTACCTAAATGTGAGCTAATTTTAACCAAGAAGCACCTACCTTGTCTGGGATTGTCTGACTGGCAGGTAAATGACCAAACTTAAAGGGGTCATGATTTGAGAAATCAAATTATCCTTGATCTGTACTATAAAAACATCCTCTAATTTTCAGAACTCAAAACTTTCTTGTTGATTGTCGGATCCAATATACAGTAGTTGGCACAGCATTGTCTTTTCGTTTCAATTTTTCTGAAAATCCTGTGTCAAATTGTGCCTTGTTTGTGAACGAATCCACAGTAAAATGAAGTGAACAAAGGACCAAGTTCTTATTGACGTGGTCTGGGACTTAATTAAAAATAAAGTTCATCCACTCTTTCCTAATGTTGGGAAGGCAATGCAAAGACTGTTTTTCCACAACTTGGCAACAACTTGTACAACATCTTGTTGTCTTCGGAGCCATCTTTATCATTTGGTTTCTGTGTAGACCTGCACGTTCGCCTCAGTTTGTAATTATTTACACTACATGCGTGAATTAATGGGTGGGGCTAAACAGGCAGCAATGTAGAAGCAGGTGTTGATCTTCTTCTGCGGAGGTGGTGTTTATCCACACTATTACTTCTTTCAATATAAGCTGTTTTTAGACTAACTACAAAGTTTTGAGTTCTGAAACTAAGGCAACAGGAGGTTTTTATAGTACAACAACCTCTTTATATGTCAAAAGCTCAAGGGAATTTTGATTTCTCAGTTCATGACCCCTTTAAAACTAAAAGACAATGCACGGCTGACTATATTGGATCCGGCGGTATGTCACAACACACAAGTGTGAGTAATAGTGTTTTTATCATGAATCACTATTGCTTGCTTGTCTGTTACAGATAGATACTGAGTATTTATACATTTTAAACCTAAATCACAAAAGGAAGTAGGCAGGCAAAAAGATATAAACAATGTAAAATTTTGCATATGAAACAGCGTAATCTATTCTTTGTCAGCTAGCTGTAGTAACTACAAGTATCTAAACTTTATTTGCCATAACCAATGAAATATAAAACGTATATGTGCATAAATTTTAACAACATAAGCAGCTTTCAGTAGCATTTTCGGTTAAACTATTCTATAATGTAATAGGTAACTGCCTCACAAATACATAAATAAATAAATAAATAGAAATAGAAATAATTAATTACCACACTGTCGCAGGCTGTATTATCTTTAGCATATGAAGTATATGAGCCTCATTGTCTTCTGATTTAGGATCAGATTCAAACAGACTGAATTTTATAGCTGCCATTTCCTCAAAATGTTTTCAAAACAATTCCAGAAGCATAATAATGGGGTGTTGAAATGCAAAGCTGTTAGCCAATCATAACTGTGGGTGTTTACTTCTGAGTCTAGAATGAGCCACGCCTACCCAGATCAGATGAGAGTGATCAAAAACAGGCCAGAAAATAGCTTATTACTTCTAAATTTTATTTATTTATTTGGATGTAAAAATCTTGTTAATGTTATAAGTGGACCTTTAGAGAACAGTATTAAATTAGAAAAAAAGCCAGTTCATGACCCCTTTAATAAACTCTGCTACTGTATTTTGTGTGAAATATGCATCAGATGGTTAGTCAAAGAAGCTCAAAAGATTGAACTCCCCTGTAAAAAAATTTGTGAAGTTTATAAAATAAAGATTAATAGAGTACATTTTAGAAGAAATTATTTTCATGTGTTGCTTGCTGTTTCTTTGTAGTTTTGACATTTACTAGCAATTTCTGATTCAAAATTGTTTCTACACTTTTTTCAGTGCATATGTCCACTACACACTAGGAAGAAATTAATACTGTATATAACATTATGTATTTTACCTAGTTAACTAGAAAATGGTCATTTGAAGTGTGCACAATACTGAACACTACTTGTTCATACAACAAAGCCGAATGTAGGCATGCTGTACTTCTTGACATAGACTTCCTGAAACGGGCTCATTAATGCAAAGCATATAGTTTTATAAAATACATGGGAATTATGACAACCTGCCATTTCAACAAAAGCTGAGGAAAAGCACCAGAGCAATGCGTTCATGTTGTCAGTCACGCCGTCTGCTATAGCACAATTTGTAATTTAAGATGCTGTTTTTAATAGCTACATGTTAATTAGTTTATTGTTTGCCATTTTTCATCAGTGACCTCTTTCATTCCGCAATGATTGAATTTCTACAATTCGCTCAGCAGATATCGCCTGTGGGTGATTGCTTCTGAAATGAATTTAAAAATAACCCTGACATCCAGAAAAGAGATGCACCACATAAGGTGGCACACTTGTTCGTGTTTTAAGGTAGTGCATGTGATGTTTTGTGCTAGATTTGATGTTGGAGAGTGAACTACTTTCCACATGCTGTTATTATTTTCATTAGTAACTAGTGATCAGGTTTGGGGATCAGGGTTGTTATCATTAACTAAAACTGAAACCATTTAAAAAATGTGCATAAGTAAAACAGAATAAATGTTAACTTTATTAGTAGTAGTAGTAGTAGTAGTAGTAGTATCATTAATAATAAATTATTTTCAATAGTAACTAGTGATTATGATCAGGGTTGTTATCATCAACTAGAACAAAAGCTGCTAAAAATGTATTTAAAATAGAATAAATGTTAACTTATAATAAAATTCATATTATTATTATTATTATTATTAATTATTTTAATTAAAAATAAGAATATAAGAATTAAATTATTATTATTATATTGTAATTTAAAATAATATAATAATTAAATTAACATAAGCATATGTTAATCAGTATCTTCTAATATTTTATAAATATCTTTTAATCTTTTATATCAGCTATAGCTGTCAAGGCTATAGTTGTCAGTCATTTGTCTTATAGTTTAGCTTGAAGTACTAAAATAACTAAAACTGAAATGAAAATTAATACACATTCAAATCTGACAAAAGCACAACAAAGTTACTAAACCTTGAACTGAAGTTAAAATATAAAACAGAAAATGTAAAAATAACTAATTCAAAAAATGTATTAAAACTATTCAGTTATATCAATGGTACTAAAATAGCACTGGGTCGGATGCATAGCCTATTTTTTTAACCTGGATTTATAGTCGCTCCCCATGAAGAAACACTGCGGGGTTCTTCCGGCCTGTTTTTCCTCCCTAAATAGGGTCCATTTAGGCAGATTTGTGTGATACTATTTATAGCCCTCCAAATGTTACTTTCTAGCCCTTTTGCTATTTTGAATATTTCATAAGCAGCCAGTATGTTGCGATAATAGCCCTGTCAAACATCGTCAAGACGGTAAGCTGGCAGGCAAATCTGTGGGATGTAAACCGAGGAGACACATTTGATGAAACCCACAATAGCATGCAAATACAACACAAGAACAACAGCACCCTCGAGAGACCCTGCCCTGACTCACGGCTGATTTAATTCGATTAGATATGCACACGATAAGAGACCTGAACTCTGTATATTTGCAACGTGAGAACATTCGACCGTTTCCGCCGTTGAGGTTCGTGTCATTCAGACGCTCGTTTCGTCAATGACAGCGAGCGCTGCGTTTGTTGAGCCATAAAAAGACCATCGGCAGAATTAGTCCATGCCCTTATGGATTCGCTTCCCTGCTAAGTCGGCTTAACAAAACACATTTAAAAATCCAATCTACAGCTTCCAGAACCACAGTCTTCGATCCAAAAGCATTGATGTTTTAATGCAATCATATTTGCCTTTTGAACACACTTTGGGAGATTAATGTACATGTCATAATGAAACAGAGCAGCATTATAATGTAAAACGATGTAGACAACGTACATTTTTTTTTTACAGAAGTGGATGTTTAACTTATTGTAGCAACAGAAGTTGGACTTTTTTTATTGCACAACCTGCAATAACACTGCAATTCATCATATTTGCTGAATGAAATCCAGCACTTGTATGAATTCTGGGCTGCTGATTCAACAAATAGTGCCTATTTTGCTCTTGCATGTCACATGTTTTTTTTGTTTGTTTTTGTTTTTTGGAAAGTATGATGCATTTTGTAGCACTTTTGTGTTTGAAAGCTATTTGTAAGGTGATGAAGTTTTGTATTAACCCTTAATCACCTGAAAAACTGCCACAAAGACATGATTCCTGTCTGAATCTGAGCCAGATTACAGCTATTTGTTGAATTTTCAGCCCATTTTCACATGCATGATTGATTCAAGACATATTTTATGCCTAATCCTGATTTATTCACTATTTTTACACACTTTGCAGATTGTAAGTAAAATTTATACTGAAAATAAAATAAAATAAAATAAAACAAAACACAATAAAATAAAATAAAATAAAAAGGAAATTTCAACTTTTTAATCTTAAACTTCGGACTTTGTTTTTTTTTTTCTTCTTCTTCTTTTTTCAGATCTGAGAAAAAAGACAGATTTACGAGATATAAACTCAGAATTCTGACTTTTTTTTCTCTTTTTCGTAATTCCAACTTTGCATCTCATAATTCTGTTTTTACATCTCAAAATCTGTTTTTTTTTTCTGCCATAGAATAAAAAATAAAAATGAACTGTGACTTTTTCCTCACAATTCTGATTTTTTCCTTAGAATTACCAGTTTACATCTCGCAGTTACACAGTTATGTTAACATCTCATAATTCTGCATTTATGTCTCACAGTTCTGAGTTAAATCACAATTTACAGATTACATCTCAAAATGTAGAAAAAAAAGAACAGAATTGTGAAATATAAAAATTATGAGATATAAACTAGAATTGTGAGGAGGAAAAAAAATCGTAATTGCAAGATAAAAAAGTTACTATTTATTTATTTATTTATTTATTTATTTGTTTGTTTGTTTGTTTGTTTGTTTGTTTTATGACATGGCAGATCCCCCCCCCCCCCACACACACACACACAAAAAATAAGTGTATTGTTTTGTTTTAAATTATATATGTAATAGAAAGTTTTTGTTTGTTTGTTTTTAATTGATTAGTTTTTGTTTTTGTTTTCTCAATTTTGGATTTATTTATCAAATCAGCCGACAATTTTTCTGAAGATGCAGGGCTGTGTAATTAGTGCATGTTAAATACAGTTTTGCCTAGCTTTTCTTATCCCAACATATCTTTCAGAATGAGACAGTGCTGCATGTCTAGGCACAATATGTACAATACTACAGTATATGACTTCAAATAATGTTCCTCTGCACACGCTCAAAGCTGCGAGTCACGTCGTCAATAAACGTCAATAAATTTCTTCTTTTTCTTCAGGCAGAGTTCTGAAAATCTGAAGGCACTGAGCTCCAGAGTGTAACTGATCAGAGTTGTTTCTAATGTACTTGTTGTTTAACTGGCTAGGGATGTGTAGGATTTTTTTTTTTTTTTTTTGGACATAAATGCGAGCAAAAGCAGAACCAATTCACTTGAGTCTTAATTGTTAATTGTTAATGTTTTAGATGCCTGTGGGCTCAGAACCATTTTGCTCCCTTATCATGATGTTATGTAATGAAATACTGTTTATATTGTGTGCAATCAAATACATCTCTAAGCTAACTATTAGCATTCCCATTCATGCCAATGGTAGCTGCTAATAATTTATAACGGGAAAAAAGGCATTAAATAAGAGCACTTTAAAATAGAAGATTTTCATAAATGGTCTCTAACTTTTGGATTTCACTGTAAATATTTTATTAATAAGGTTTTATATATATATATATATATATATATATATATATATATAATCAATCATTTTTACTTCAAAGTCTACATCTGATGATCTAAGACAAGTATAAAGCCATTTTGATTGATTGATTGATTGATTGATTGATTGATTGATTTTAAATTTTTCATGCAACCATTATATAAAAAAAAAGAAGAAAAAAAGTTAAAAGCTGTTCATTTTAATAAAAACCTGTCCCTTGGAAAACAAAAGCGTCGTCTTTGCATATGGACACAGTTTTGGGGCTTTGAAAAGATGCACTAGTTACTTGTGTTAATTTTTGCTCTAAAGCTTGTATTTTTGCTGTTTTTGACTCTCCAAGTTACAGTACTCTGCATGCAGTGACTGCAAGTTTCATGCTGCTTGCAGTGCTTTATTGATTAAAAGTGGAGTGATTTTTGTTGCATCATTCTGCTCGCTTGCAGTGTAAACATGCACTGCATAGCCCTATGTGACTCAGTTGTAAGTAAAAGGGTGAGTTTCAACTCATGTACTATTTGAAAATAGTAACTTGGGTATTATGATGTAAATGAGACTTTATAAAGAGACTTTACTCATTATAATAGGCAATCTTGTTTCATAAAACGCATGACTTGGAGCGTGTTTAACCTCAACACAGAAATGACCATAAAGTGAGACTACAACAAACACTTATCTTTCTCATACACCAGCCTTCTGTGAGAGTGAAACATAAAGCAAGCCATGAGCAATATCTCCCTGCTGCATTTACAGAAGCTGACCCAGAAAACTCAACCTGAACTGCAGAAATCTTTGCAGCAATTAGGAGGTTTTTAATACAGATCAAGTTGATGGAAAACGCTGAACTCATAAAAATACTCAGTGTGAATACTGTATATAAATACATACTTGTTTTTTTTAGCTTTAATATAAGTATGAGGCTTAGATGTAGCTATGTAGTATAATGTATATATTATTTCATATTTATTAATGTTTTGAATGAGCTTTTGTTTATATATTTAAATTTTAGGTTTTAGTAATTTTGTTATATGGTTTTGTCATTTTATTTGTCTTTACTTTTTTATTTTTTAATAATGTATTTAGTTTTGATTTGAGAGGTATGGGGCTTAAATAAATGTCTCTATTTGTTTTCCATTAATAGAATTTTAGTAATATTTATTTATATAGTTTTACAGTGTTTATTAATATTTTTATTTAACTATTTTTAATAATAATAATGTTTTAATAATTGTTTGTTTTTGCCTTTTTATGTTTCATTTTCTATACAGATTTAATTTTGTATCTGTTTTAGTAATTTAGTACTTGAGCTTAATTTCAGCTGTCTAGCAAGGCAGCAGTTCTAATTTGCATATTTATCTAATATTTATATTTTAATTTATTTTATTTCAGCTTTATTTCAATTACTAAAAACAATTATTAATAGTTTTTATTTTTAATAAACAATCACAAGGTCACAACAAAATATTCAAAAAAGGATTATTTAAATTGTTATTTAAAACTATAGTAAAATATTTTTTTAAAAATTAGTTCTATATACTCTGAAACCATGTTATGTGTTTTTAATAATATGGAAAAGAGCTGCTTGATGATTTTCCATAATGTCTCCTTTTGTCTTCCACAGGAAAAGAAACAACAACAACAAGCAGCTTTGAAACAACACGAGGGTGAGTTAATAAATCAGAAATTGATTTGTTTTAATCAGAAGTATTTATTTAATATGAAGTGTGCTGAAGTGTATGAGGAACATTCTAATGCACTCCTTTTGTTGCTTCAGAAAGATCACAATGTTCTCTTTCCCCCTTCTCTGATACTTCGATGCAATTTTCAGCAAATCCATGCAAGTTTCTCCATCTATTTATAATATCTGCCGAATCTTTCATCTCTCGCCCACTTCATTTGACACGCGATGCATCCATATCCTTAAATCCGCATTTCAAAAGAACGTGAAATTTCACCCGAGAAACAAAAGGGGGAAAGTGTTCAGGATCATTTGCGATTTTCCCCGGGAACGGGCCGTCGGGGTGGCGTTCTCACTTTCTTTACTGTAGTCTCTCAAGGTTAACTCCTGTTATTCGTCTATGCCTCCCTTGTCACTGATTGAAGATGCGATGCAGCCAGGGAAACCAGCTTGCCGTTGCCTAGCAACTGGACCAGAAGCGGCAGCAAGCGAAAGGATGCATAGAGGCCTCTTTCCCCCCCCCCATCTTAACTACTGGCTCCAAGGTAAGAGGACTGCAATGAAAGGAAGAGAAACTGAATATTTCAAAGTCCATGATCCAATTAGGGATGTCTGTGCTGTGTATATAATTAATGCGAAAGCAAGGCAACAGAGAGTGAAATATTTGACGGCTTAGATTGGTTCTCTCAGGTATAGTGCATCATGCTTTAGGACTCCTAATCCCAGCGAGAGCGACGAAGAAACAGCAGCATTCTCAAAAATAGATGATAAAACATCTAGGTCAGAACACAAACTTCTGCGTTGATATGAAAGCGCTGCGGGAGTGATTTGCTCGAGCCAGTCTTTTCAAGGTTACCCTGTTCTTACTGTATGTGGCTAGTATACATTATGGACCTGACGCAAAGGACAAATGATCGGACCGTATTACAGATTGTTCGAAATTATTTTCTAAGAGGTGAAAAGAAAATGTTCTTTCTTATTTTCTCTGCGAAAAAAGAAAAGCATTCGAGTCTTTGAATTCTGATCCCTTTCCTTCAAGACTGGCGTTACGCTGACCGGCCTTGAAGGCTCCAGGCAACAGCATAAGTACTTTTTCCAGCTGAAGTAGCTTTTAGCAGTGCTGTCAACAGTTGCTGAACTGTTCTCAAAACAGAGCACAAACAAGGTTGAAAAATGACGTCCTAATCGCTCAGTGCATAAGATGTTTCAGAACATGATTATTTTAGAACGCATTTATGAGAAAATGACCTATACTTATAAAAAAGCACAATAATAAGACTGGAATTTGTTTGACACTATTGATAGACTGTAATACTGTGCTATTACATTATCTACCTTACAGTACTATTAAAGTTTGAGACTATATCAGGGATTCAACATTTTATTTAAAACCTGTTTTGATGTAAAATGAATAAGAATGATTTCCAAATTTTGCATTTATTGGTCAATTAAAGAAGGGCATAACAAATACAAAGACAATCTGAAAATAATTATGCTGATGAAATTCATATGAATCATTTTGTATATTCAATTATTAGAAACATGTATTAAATGAAAAAAATAAAAGTAATAATGTAATATTTGTTTATACTTTTGCTTATACTGGTACATAAAAATCATAATCAAACAATTCCGTTATTGTATTTACCACTCCTATATATATATACACAGTATGTGTGTGTGTGTGTGTGTGTGCGTGCGTGCGTGTGTGTGTGTGTGTGGCCCTGGACCACAAAACCAGTCTTAAGTCGCTGGGGTATATTTGTAGCAATAGCCAAAAATACATTGTATGGGTCAAAATTATAGATTTTTCTTTTATGCCAAAAATCATTAGGACATTAAGTAAAGATCATTTTTGTAAAGATCAGATATTTTGTAAATTTCCTACTGTAAATATATCAAAACTTCATTTTTGATTAGTAATATGAATTGCTAAGAACCAGTGTTAATTTCGTCAACGAAGACGAAAAATATTCGTCAACGAACCTTTTTTCTGTGACTAAAACGAGACGTTGACGAGCTAAAACTAATATCTGATGATAAAAACTATGACGAAATTTATGCAGTGTCTTCGTTAACAAGACGAGACGGGACTAAAATGTTATTTGAGGACTACCGGACATTCAAAATACATCCTATAGGCTAAATTAACTTGTCTTTCAAAATGTGCGTCTCTGTCATTGGATTACAATCAGATGAAGGGCGTTCGCATATCTAGCCTCAGTATGGCAGCCGCAGCGGACAGATAGGCTACCAAAACACGAACTAGCCATCTGAAACAATGGCCTCAGCACCTGAAGGGTTAGGGATAGGGTGACCAGACGTCCCGTTTTTCCCAGGAGTCACAATTCGTTGTGGATTAATTTAAAGTTAGTGAAGGCGCGACAGGCGGAATCGCGCTGATAGAAGTGCTCTCTCTCGCGCACGCTCCACTTCTTCAGTTTTCATACAGCGCGCGATCAAATACACACACAGCAGTCCAAATGTCTATGGTGTAGAGTATCTCACGTAAATACAGTCGGTTATGGCTTAAGTGAACGTAAACAGGTGGGTGAAAACTGAATGTGGTGTCAGTATTACATGCATGCCTTCCGTCTTAAAGGACAGCATTCCCAATTAAATACATATCTATAATACATATCCAAAATTTATTTCAGTTTTTCCAAATTTAATCCTTGATTCAAATTTCTCATAAGCTTAATTAATTTGGTCTAAAGAGAGAAGAATTAATGACTATTTTTGTTTGAAGACTACATATAAAATAGCTACCAAAATAAATGTTGGTAACTGCAGTTTGACTAAAAGTAATGACTAAAAGTATAATGACTAAAAGTTGACGAAAATGCAATGACTTTTCGTCGACTAAAACTAGACTAAAACTATGAAAGACTCAAATGACTAAAATGTGACTAAGACTATTAAGCATTTTCGTCTCAAGATAAAGACTAAGACTTAATCAAAAATGCCTGCCAAAATTAACCAGCCCGATCTCACGGCAATTCGTACATATTTTACGAGGTGGCTAATTCGTACGAATTTGTACGACCTCACTCGTACAAATTCATACGATTTTTGCCAAATCGTACGTATTTTACGAGTTGCCAATTCGTATGAATTTGTACGAATGACCTACACCTAACCCCGCCCCTAAACCTACCCGTCATTGGGGTTTAGACAAATCGTACTAAATCGTACGAGTGAGGTCGTACGAATTCGTACGAATTAGCCACCTCGTAAAATACGTACGAATTGCCGTGAGATAGCGTTGAAATTAACACTGCTAAGAACTTTATTTGGACAACTTTAAAGGTGATTTTCTCAATATTTTTGATATTTTTGCACCCTCAGATTCCAGATTTTCAAATAGCTGTATCTCGGCCAAATATTGTCCTGTCCTAACAAACCATACATCAATGGAAAGCTTATTTATTCATATGTGTTTATTATATAACTTCCAGACGATGTATGAATCTCAAATTCGAAAAATTGACCCTTATGACTGGTTTTGTGGTCCAGGGTCTCTCTCTCTCACACACACTCACACTCACACACACACACACACACACACACACACACACACACACATATATATATATATATATATAAAATTTATTTTTGTAAAATGTACTTTAATAATCTTTGTTTTGTTTATACATTTTGACGACAACTTTTTATAGTAAACACTGTCATTGATATGTACAAATAATAGTGATATATATAAATAAATAATACCTAAATAAATAAATAATACCTCTGAAGTGAATTGTTTATTGAGTATTAAAGTTAATGTGAAGTTGGTGTGGTGTGCTGAATGTGCTTAATTGTCATGAAAATAATGCAAATAATCTTAATGGTCCTAAAAAAATAAGCCTATAATTGTCTTTATGCAAAGAATAATTCCTTTTTATTTGTTTTGCTTTTGGGTAGAAGTGCAACCTGGACACGATTTTGTGGAAATTCACCTTTTTATCACTGATCTTTGCTACTGTATGTATAATATAGAGCAGGGAAAGAAAGTAATTATACCTCAGGTTGAAAAATGAATCCCAAAGCCATCTGTCTGGTCAGGTCTTTCCGTTCACTGCATAAAGTTACTCAGAGGGTTTTCTGCAAAGCTGTCTAAAACCTTGCTAGCTTCTCGTCGAATACATACTGAGACCCTTCTGGGGCTCTGCGTAACAGACAGGTGTGAAACCTCTGCTGACTGGAGAGGCGCTTCGCGGAGCCAAGTCTGAATGTTCTTATTAACTTGCTCAGTCAATCGTAACCTCCTCACACAAAGGATACTGCTGTCGGGAGGTGGAGGGACAGGAAACAACTAATGATACACAGAGCGAAGAGACTCTACTGTGATAGATGTAATTGTGCATGTGGTCAACTATTGTGCGTGTAAAGAACATCAAACTCTGACCTTAGTGCAGATGAGGAGGAGGAAACTAGCAGCTTGTGAAACCCGGGTCATACAACCTTGGTGTGGTGTGTCACTTTTGTTTGTTCAGGAAGCATATAAAGAAGTCATATTGTGGAGAAAGTGTATCTGAGGTCCATCCGTACTGATGTCAGTGTTGTACAGTATTTTGTTTTTTAGCATTTCTAATTTAAATCACCCTTATCTCAGAAAAGTCTAATTTTCCAATTAAACCCGTGGAAGTGAAACCATTGTCACACTCATGAGATACATGTTACTTTTTTAGCAAACTAACTGAATTAATGGGACAAACTAATGGTAGCATTGTTATTTACATTTTTATTTGCTTTTATTTTTGAGTATTAAAAAAAGTGAAAGTAAATAAAAACCAAAGCTGCATTTATTTGATCATAAATACAGTAAAAAACAGCAATATTTTGAAATATCATTACAATTTGAAATAACTGCTTTCTATTTGAATATATTTTAAAATATAATCTATTCCTATGATCAAAACTGAATTTTCAGCATCATTATTCCAGTCTTTAGTGTCACATAATCCTTCAGAAATTATTCTAATATACTATTTCCTGTTCAAAACAGTTGTGCCAAATAATATTTTGTGATTTTTTTTAATTATTATTATTATTTTATTGAAAAAAAAAAGTCCTACTGACCTCAGTCTTTTGAAAAGAAGTTTCTATACCCTTTCAAGTATCGTTTTCATAATCTTGGAGATATTTAATGAAATAAAATTGCTTGATTCTAATACAGCTCATTGAATCAATTCGAAACAACCTTTAAGGTAAATAACCTGGTATGTGAATATCTTCATATTCTCGAAGAATCACTTCACTTATATTCTTAAAGTCTCTCTTATCCACCATATTATGTTCTATCTTCAAAGATGCCACCATAGAATTAGTCACAAACACATATTGTCTGTATTCTCTTGCAAATGTGCGTGAAACTTGAAAAGACCCCCTTAAAGTAATATAAAATCATTTTGAATAATAAAATAAAGATGTTTATGCAGTCTTCTTCTAGCAGTGTTTTGCAGTCTGCGAAATTAGAACCCCCAGGAATTTGCAGAGCAGATTTGTGTGTGTGTGTGTGTGTGTGGACATTTTAATCCAACAAATACACTTTTTTTATTCCACATTCATTTGTAATTCAGCCACAGTGAGACAAATTCTCTCAGCTCAATCAGTGTCTCTGTGAGTTTCACACTTCACTGGCGACCTCCTATGTGCTCTGCAAACATAATTTCTCAAAATGAGACCAAATTATTTAAATTTGGTAACAAGGAACAAAAGCATATTAACATTATGCGTTCATCATCGTGGAACATTTGTGACAAGTCAAAGATTGTTAAATATTTCTCTCTAAAACGTGCACAGAATTATTTGTCTGGTAGAGTCTCATTTGTGTAAACTACTAGAATGGCTCATTGATCAAAGTTTTCAGATGACTACAGTCGGCTTTAAATGTTGGAAACAACTAAAGAATAAAAGACACACACAGTGGAACTCTTTGAATTTCCAATTTCTGCAAGTCTTAATTAAACGGACCGTCGTTTTGTGTTGCCAGTGTAATTTTCTTTCACCGTCTGTGTTAGAATTAGCAATTAGACAGACACATTTTTCTTCTTTGAGCAGGAACATTAAAAGGAGCATCAAAATCTTGTTTTACTTCTTTAGCTTGCCATAGTTTCTTATGAAACAGGATATTTATTAAGAAACAGTGAGGGACAGAACCTAATTTTATTAATCAGGAATTGATTGGATCATGAAAAAGAATTTTGGATGCCATGATTTCCATTGGTTCATTGTATGAACCTGAAACCGTTATCAACATTCTTCAAAATATCTTCCAGAAGACAATAAGTCATACAGGATTGGACATGAGGGGGAGTAAATCAGAATTTTCATTTTGAGTTGAACTAACTCTTTTCCTTGATCTTTTGACATAAGTTTTCATTGTACTATAAAAAAAAACATCCTGTAAGTTTCAGAACTCAAAACTTTCTTGTCAGTCTAAAAACAGCTTATATTGAAGGCAGTCTATGTAATAAACTCCGCCTCCGCAGAAGAAGATCAACAACTGCTTCTACATCGCTGTCTGTTTAGCCCCGCCCCATTGATTCACGCATGTAGTGTTTACAAGAACATGCCGAATGAACAGGTCTACGCAGAAACAAAACGATAAAGATGCTCTAAAGACAACAAGACTCTGCAGTGCCAAGTTGTGGAAAACCAGTGTTTGCATTGCCCTCCTTCTAATCCCAGTTTTAGGAAAGAGTGGATGAACTTTATTTTTAATGAAGTTCCAGACTGCATCAGTAAGAACTCGGCCCTTTGTTCATTTCACCGCAGATTTGTTTAGTTTTCAGAAAGATTGAAACTAAAAGACGATTATGTGCTGACTATCTTGGATCCGACATTAATGTCACAACACACAAGTGTGATCACTATTGCTTTCGTTGGATATGAGTATTTATGCGTTTAACCTAAATCACAACAGAATCTGTCTGTGAAACATATAGACTGTCAAACATACACAATTATTAGCCAATCATAGCAGTGGGCGTTTACTTCCGAGTCTATAATCTGTCATGTCTATTCAAACAGAGTGTTCTGATGAGGGGGGTCAAATCTATTACCTCTAAATTATGATGTTTTTTTATTTAAAAAATCTTGATAACATTATAAGTGGATCTCAGAGAACAGCACACAAACACACACACACACACACACACACACACACACACACACACATACACAAACACACATATATATATATGTATATATATATACATATATATATATATATATATAAACAGAGGCAGTTCATTAACCTTTTAAAACTCGCAAAACTCCAGGTTTTAATGTTATTTAGTGGAGTTTAAAGGATGTAAATAGGGTTTATTTGGATTTCAAGTTGACTTTAAATAGCAAATAACCTTGAATTTTGATCAGCTAATTGATATTCCTAATTGCAGATAGGGGGGATTTTCTCATTTTATAGAGCATTTGATTGGAGAAAAACTTGTAAACACCTTTGACTGCAAGATGAAGCATCTGTATTTTTTATTTATTTATTTCTTATTTATTTATTTTTTTGGATGAGAAAGATGGCAACTTTACATATAACATCACTTCAGGGAAGAAAGTACATGCAAAAGCATTTTCATTCTAATTTTGAGATGTTGAGCTATTTAGCTTTTCATAATGTGTTGTTTCAGACTTTTAAGTGTTTGTTTTATTGCACTTTATCTATTTGTGTCTGTAGATTTCAAATGCATATCTTTAAAAGCTGTTTTTAAAAATTTGATTTATTTATTTATGTATTTATTTATCTTGCACTGAGCCAAAAATCTCAATTTCAGTTGCACTTATAACCAAACTTTACAGTTGTATTCCTTTCAATATTCTGAAGGTTTTTATGGAGTAGGGGTTTGTTGATATAGCCTGATTTTATAGATTTTATTTGTAAACAAACATAATGACTTTTTTTCTGCCTGTTGACAGTATTTTCTGATTTATGTAGTGATAAAAAGAGAAATCAAATATTAATAAATAAATTAAAAAAAATAAAAATAAAATTAATAATGCCCCATTTGCATATTGAAGTGTAATTGTATTTTCTTATAAAACTTACTCCACAAATCTATGTTTTATTTACAACTTAAAAGCCACAACGCTCCAATTTTGATGGGTCTTAAAGAAAGTAAATGGGGTGAATTTTGATTTCAGTTCGTCTTTAGAGAGAAGATCTGCCAGTCCTTTCACACACGAGTAGCACACAAATACCTCTATCTCTGCCAGTCTCGCTCATGCAATTAAGATCTAGCCAGTGCTCTGCTGCGTCCCCCTCACCTCTCGTTCCTGCACGATAGCGTGTTTTGGCATTCACTCGAGCTTCCCCGCGTGTCTTGTCAGAATGAGGCAGTGCGGCTGCTTACAGGGACCATGTCTTTCAAAGAGACACCGGCTACAATGAAGGCCACAGTGGCCTCCTTAATGCTGCGCTGTGTGCGTTTCCTGTTGGTGTGCGTGGGAGGAAGCGTTCGTAAAGGACATGGGATGCTGATGAAACGAACTGTGATTTGTTAGCTGGGCTGCAGGAACCCCTACGGTGGCTTCGTGTTGCCACAAGCAAAGAAACAG
Organism: Tor tambroides; assembly: GCA_021397915.2. Classification (NCBI taxonomy): domain Eukaryota; kingdom Metazoa; phylum Chordata; class Actinopteri; order Cypriniformes; family Cyprinidae; genus Tor; species Tor tambroides. The sequence goes on from JAFVLL020026314.1 coordinate 62,498, forward strand.
CACCCTAACTGCTTTTTATTTATGTACGACCAGAGGGTCTACAGTCATCCATACATGTAGCTTTGCATCTGTTACGCGCCTCCCACAGAGAGACAGATGTTTTTCTTTTTCACTTTCATTCTAGCTTGCCTTCCCTCCCACCGTCTCTGTCTTTCATTCTCAATCTTTCATGCCTTTCCATGTCTCTGCGTTCCTCCTGTCTTGCATTGTGTTGGTTTCCTGTCATTTTTAAGATGGATATCTTCATTGCTTTTGCTGTTACCGCTCTTTCAGCTCAAAAATTGATGTTCGTCTTTTGTAGGTTGACTTGTGACAAACGGCAAATTTGGTCCATTCTGCAGTTTGTTCTGGCAAACAACTACCCACTTAGACAGGAAAAAAAAAATGGTCTAAATGACATGCAGAGTGAATGACCACAATGTGGTTTGTTTTTGCTTGTCGTTTAGGGGCGGGTTTGTCAATAGAAATAGAATAAAGCATAATAATAAACCACCATACATAGCTTATTTAAAGAATGGAGATTACTACAGCTTTTTTTCACATTTAATTCAACGTGTTACTATGTTCCTTTGTAATTATTTGTGAAATTTACTAACAATTTCTGAGTAAAAAATCCTACACATTTTTTTTTTACAGTATTTTGGGGGGTCAATACCATTATTTATTTTCATTTTTATTTATTTTGAAAGAAATTAATACTTTTATTTAGCAATGTACACACTGAACAAAAGTGAAAGTAAAGACATTTATTATAATCGCTCATTGTATCAACCTGATAATTTGAAGATACAACTTTGTTTGTCTTTAATATCAGTCCACCATGAAACTCCCAGAAGTTGTTTAAAGTCATCCACTCAGGTCAGTGCTTGTTAGGTAGAGAAAGTGGTAGGCAGTTTTGTATGAACAGACTGTGGGCGGTCTGTGGACGTGTCGTCTCTGGAGAGAAAATCTCTAAACACCCAAGAAAAGTCTGAAGAAAGAAAGTAAACAGAGTAGTATTATGTACAGAACATGTAAGTTTCCCATCGTTGCTTTTTAAGCTTGATTTTCTTTTTTTTTTCTTTTTTTTGCACGCTCATACCACATGTTGTATTTTTACCACTGACGCAATCAGTGTTTGTTTTTTTTCTTTGCGGTTAACTACTGTCATGGCAGCGCAACAGTTTGAAGATGATCTTGTTCAGCAAATTAAAGTTGATGTGTTTATAGCTTGATCCTGATTAGTATCCTATTTAATGAAACAAGCATTTGAAGATAACTCTAGCACATCTTTGAATGCTGAGATTTCTTATGCAACTGCGGCAATGTATAACGGCTCTGTCAAAGAATCTAGAAAGATCACTCTTGCATCTACAACAGAGGAGGATCTAAAGATTTCAAGGGATGAATTCAAAGGCTTCAGATCCCTCTGAAACGCTGGTAGAGGTTGTCAGAACAAAAAATACCCAAGGCTACATGCAACAAAAGAGAAAAACCATAAGCCATTACTGGTAGTGTGCATTAAGTTTTACACCTTTAAAAGAAGCTGTCTTTGACAACCTGAAGAAAACTGCCCAAGAATAGCAAGGTTGACTGCATGTGAGATTCATTATTCATCAAAATAGAATTTAGAATTTATAGAATATTGTCATTAGTAGGATGTGAATATTTCATTTGTGAAAGGCAGCTGTTGAACTTTATAGATGGAAGCAGAGTTTTCTTCATTAATGCATTTTAAAGGATTTTAAGTTTAAACTTTTAAACCGTAAAGCAAAGCAATGGGATTAAACAATAGAAAATAATGAAATAAACTGGGATTAAACAGCTCAGTGAACATAGGCGAGTATTAGTAGATCTCTGATATCAAACAACTATGCTTCATTTAAGTATCAGCCTTGATGTTTCTCCTTAAGAGAAATAAAATAACACAACTGAGAACACTGACCTGTAACATTAATATAGATAGCAGCTCTGATCGTTTGGTCATGGGAGAATTGAATGAGAGAGTTGAGTTCTCTGACTTTTTATTGCAGTTTTTAGTGTCAGAGTTTGAGACATTTAGTGAGATTCTTCTGAAACTCTTCTGAAACTCTCACATATGAATTTACTAAGTATCTACGGCAACATTTAAGACTTGAATGTCTCATTCCATCAGTTCCATCAGTGTTTTCCAGTAGATGTGTCCAATACAATTTTTTGATAGAGGGAAACAAGATACATTTCTAATTTCAGTATTACTTATTCTTCAAACATACCCCTTTAAATACAATAAGTATCAGCTGTATACAAAGAGAACAACATTTGCTTTTTATCCACTAAAAATGGGTAAAATTCAACAATCTGAATATAGAGCCTCATTGAGATCCCCATATATTTGGGACTGAATGATGAAGGGCCTTGAAAAATGAAAATTCCAAAAGAAAAGTTTATTAAGAACTACAGTCTAAAATCATATAGCGATATCTTTAATACTTCTTGAGTTATGCAAACTTTGGAAAAATAATATATAGGGCCTTAAAAATGAAGATGCTAAAAGAAAAGTTTATTAAGCCCCAATATCCTAAAGGGCATTAATATAATATATATTTAATAATTATTGAGTATTTCTATATACCTTTAAATAGTTTTTTTATTTCAGTTTTAGTTTTAATAATTGTATTACTTCAACTTGTTTTTTATGTTACTTATAGGCAATAGGCCTATTTATCTAATATTATATTCATTTATTTCAGGTTTATTTCAGTTATAACACCATTTAATCTTGCTGCTTTCTTGGTGAAACAACTGAGAAATTAAACAGAAATGAAAACATTTTCTAATGATACACCAGTGATAATATCCATATTTCAGTGGCATTTCTTTGTCGAGCTCTGTATGTATCTTCTCGCTTGTGTTGGCTAATGCTAAATATGGATATTTCAGAATTGTTCTCCATGTCAATACTAACAATGTCTGGTAGAGGCCATTGGTGATTTACTAAAAAAATATTTGCAATTGCTGTGTGTATTCCAGTAATATGATTTGGCCCATATCCATCCTCAATAAATCCAATCTATGGCAGTTTTTAAGATCTATAGCTCAATCAGTGGCTGTCTGAGTGCTATATGTATAATAATGACACAGGCTGTTTAGACAATTGGCAAACATTCTGCGAGTCTTGTTGAGATCAAACCCTCACAGAAACTTACTCACAGTTTTGGACATCCAAACATCCCAAAGCAGCTCTTCATGTGAAGTGATCACTCGGAATTGTATTTGTTCTATATTTAAATGACGTCTGACTGTTTCATCAAATGTTGCTCACATTCACTTAAGATTATAATCACTTAAAATTGCAGGCAAGTTATGTCATTGTTTGGGTTCAGCGGAAATGCATGCAGGATTTGCAGGCAGAAGGTCGAAATATGTGCATTTTAATGTTCAATTAAACAATGACTGAACGATGCCATTAATCACAGACCCCTAAAATGAATCCACCCTCCTTACTGGTGTCAATGGTCAAGTACCTTACCTCGTATAGAGGTGCTATAGCAGTTATTTATGACCCTAGACTGTGTCCCACCTTGAGTACTAGCTATGAATCTTAATACATTGAAGTGATCATTCTCAGCTTTGCACATATGAAGAAACAGAACAAGTTACTTCTGTTGACAATGACAGATTAAATACAGTATCAGTGACAAGTTTGGACCTTTTTGTATTAACACTATCTTCTACATTTTAGAGCAATTGAAGAATGCCAATTATATAAATAAATAAATAAATGAATAAATGAATGAATGAATGAATGAACGTAATTGTTAGGAATAATTATAATATTTATTATATTTATTTATTATTGTTGTTGTTGTTATTGTTGCGCATGTTATATTGTATTTCTTTTCTCAGTATATTTTCTCCCTATTTTGCATTATAGTTATTATTACTACCATCCATCCATCCATCCATCCATAAATTGTGCCCAAGTATGGATTAATATATATTATCCAAAATACTGAAAGGAATGTTATCAAGGAAAAGCCTTCTTAGCCCTCCACAAAAGCAACACTATTCCCATGTTCTGCTCTATATAATTATTTAAATGAATAATTAGTAATATCTAGTGCATTTCTTATTCCCGGAGGACGCAAATGCACTATTTCTATAGAATATTTATGTGCCAGCTTTTCTGCCCGTTGGCATCACATTTTATGTAAAACACAAGATAAAAGGACCATAAAAACTTAGTTTTTGTTTTAGGTGAGAAATCATGTAATTTGTAAGTAGTGAAGGTGTAACACAAAGAAATGGCACATTGTTAAACACCAAATCCAGTAAAGCACCAAATTCTAACACCTGAATCCATGACTCACAGTGCACTTTTGCTGTCATTTTTCTGTACTGCTTTCAAACTTTCAAAACACCATTAGCAAAAAAATAAATAAAAATCAAGCTTAAAGCTCAATTTAAAATAGCAGCTGTTTATTTGTAAAGATTTTCATACCAGACAAATGGCTTCAAAAAGTGTTTAAACACTTTACACAATTAAAATGTCAGAATGTGATTGCACTAGATAATAAAACATAAAAAGTGGCATGTTTATTGTATAGAAAAAAATACATGCACACTTTCATTGCAAAACATTTCATAAAAAAGAAGTCTATTGATCGCATTTTGGACAACTTATGTCAAGTGTTAGTGGAAAATCTTGATAGTATATAAATAATACCATTCAAAAGTTTGGGGTCGGTAAGATTTTTTAAAAGTTTTTATAAAGTCTTGTATGCTCACCAAGGCTGTGTTTATTTGAATACAAATATAGTAACAACAGTAATATTGTTAAATATTATTACAATTTGAAATAACTGCTTTCAATTTAAATATATTGTAAAATGTAAATTATTCCTGTGATGCAATTAAAGCTGAATCTTCAGCATCATTACTCCAGTCAAAAGAACATCATTTATTTTAAGTATATATATATATATATATATATATATATATATATATATATACATATACTTTTTTTTTTTTTTTTTTTGGTAACATAAGTGTCTTTACTGCTATTTTTGTTCATTTAAAGCACTCTTTCTTAATTTCTTAACCCAAAAAAAAAGAAAAGAAATTGATTTACCTCATCTGCCCATTTCATTTCTTCTGTTTGCTATGTTTCAGTTGTCAAAATGAGGCAATAGATGATGCATAATATAATGTCAAAGAGAGAATATAAAGAATAGTATATACTTATAAAATTTATTTTACTGACCTTGTGTCGTGCACATGATCATGACAGCTGAGAGCATGCCAGAGCATGTGTGGTAACACATCTCTGACCTTAATAATTTACAATCCCCATTCACACTAGTTTTATGACAGGAGATCAGCAAAGAGGCCAATGTATTGCCAGTAAAAATAAGATGTCATTCTATTTTGACAAGGAATCAGTTTTCTTGCTGCTAAAACCGAACATTCTGGGGAAGAAAAAGTGTTTGTATATAAATTGCAGGAGTGCATAATACATCATATCATGAACAAGATGAATGATATTCACAATTTTCCATGTATCACTTTTTTTATTATATCCCTACATGTGGGCAGAGACAAATCATAGCGAACAGGGAAATTGCTCATAGTCTTGCTCCTGCACTCCACTACAGTTTCTCAAAGGGGACGGATAACAGGAGTGCTGATTTCCCTCACTTCCATTGGTAGTTGCCGCATTGCGTCGCTGCATGTTTGCATAAAATAGAACTTTTCTTAATATTATCACATTGCTGGCCATGTGCTCATTATTCAGTTTCTCAATGCATTTACATTTAATGGTGTGCAGATTACAGTAATAATAGATTATTCACTGTGTGCATGTGTTGTGTGCATGTGTATTTACATTTTGACATTAAAACCAGTTCTTGTATCATATATGTTGTCAGAATGATCATATTTATTTATACAAGCCATAGTGTTTAATGGGGTGAATTAACATGTGACAATAAGTCAAACACATGTTCAGGTCATATTTGACCCCTTAAAGTAACAACATAGTTTGACTAAAGAAAATTAAGTGTGTATTAGGAAAGTTAAAGGAATAGTTTACCCAAAAATGAAAATTCACGTTGTTCCAAACCTGTATGAGTTTCTTTCTTCGGTTGAACACAAAAGAAGATATTTTGAAGACTGTTGGTAACCAAACAGTTGCTGGTAGCTATTGACTTCCATAGTTTTTGAACAGTGCTGTTGAAGTTTAAACTGGATTCATTATTTGAATGTATTTCTTAAAGGAGTAGTCCACCCAAAAAATGAAGGTTTGCTGAAACTTCACTCACCCTCAGGCCATCCAAGATGTACTGTAGAGTTTGTCGGTTCATGGGAGCAATTTTAGAGAAATTTTAGCGTTCCATCACTTGCATGAGCAGGGATCCTCTGCAGTGAATGGGTGCCATCAGAATGAGAGACTAAACAGCTGGTAAAAACTTCACAATAATCCACAACCAGACTTCAAACTGCTGTTTATGGCCAAAATACATCATCCATAATGACGTTTCCTCCAGTGAAAAAGTCCATCCCCTACAGTAGTTGTCCTCTCACATCAAAATCCGCTAACATATTTGTTTAGAATTGTTTTTGCTTGTAAACGGTGCTTGATCTGTGCATATTTCTCTCATGATTCAGACGAGATGACTTTTTTCACTGGAGGAAGCATTATTATGGATTATGGATTTTTACCCAGAAGGAAATGTTAGACATTAAAAAAAAAAAAAAAAAAAATGGATTTGTTTCTTACAAACATGCATATGTTTTCATTTTACAGTTGATGAACTGGAGTGGTGTGTAGTATTTGTGGATTATTGTGATGTTTTTATCAGCTGTTTGGACTCTCATTCTGACGGCACCCATTCACTGCAGAGAATCCATTGCTGAGCAAGTGATGTATTGCTAAATTTGTCCAAATCTGTTCTGATGAAGAAACAAACTCATTTACATGAATAGCCTGGTGACGAATACATTTTCAGCAAGTTCTTATTTTTTGAATGAACTATTCCTTTAACACTCTCATAGTGTTGCACCTCACAACGCCGATGGTCACTGCTGCTTATGTGGCCTCAGATTGCTAACTCTTATTAAAAATGAATAGCTTTTGGCATTACTATTTTTAATCTTTTATCCGCTCAAATACTTTTTTTGTTCGTTATATCCTCCCATTTTTCTCTCTTGTTCTCTGTATAATTCTCCCACTCTCTTTCCAGTGTCTAGGGATGTAGGATTGCTGTGTGAAGCTCCCAGGTGTATGGCAGCAGAGGGAAGTCGAGGCAAAGAACAGGTTTTAGATTAGCAGTTGTTGTGGCCTCACCACTGGTGATTAATGATCTGAGATGTGCTTTGTTCTGAGATAACACACAGATTTATTTTAATAGGGTGTGCTGGGGTGGAGGTGGGGATTTGGGGGCGATACCACGAGAGAATTAATGAACAACCTCACGAGAACCCGTGTGCGAACGCTCTCGCTGTATTGCAGCAGAAAGACACTTGATGTCATTATATTCACGCTTGACTTCTCGACTGTGTAAGTGCATTGTGAGGTAAAGCGTATTGTAGAAAAGGCCAAATGGCAGACTGATAGTGCTCTTAAAATGATTAATGCCACAGCTAGCCATTATATAAGAACTGTGTACATGGCATTAATGAGCTTCATGGGAGGACTTTAATTAAGATCGTAAGTCTTGGTTAAGCACTCGTGGTTCCTTTACCTTAAATGAAAATGAACTGGAAGTGCTTATTTACGACTGCATGTTTACGATTCAGTGTGAACATGCATGTCTACATATATCGAGTCATTTTAAACACATTCTGTATTCATGAGATGCAAAATAATGTCATTTAATATATATTATTGGGGAATGCTATATACAAGTAAACTGTGTAAACAGTTGAATAACTGTAAGTCAGCCCATGCAAAAAAAAAATAAAAAATTCAACTCTAAAAGCTTTAATTCTTCTTTTTTTAATGAGGGATACCATAATTTCACCCAAATAGCCATTGAGTGTGTTTGCATGCTCAATCATACACAGATTATTCTTAATAACCCGACAACATATAACCCCATTAAGTGCCTTAATGGTGTTATTTTATTGTGTAAAGGTCAAATACTGAAAAAAGCATGAAGCAAAATCCAATCAGCACATCTTGTTTTACTTGATTTCTCAATGTGTGTTCATTTACAGTAATAGCGTTCTGTCAGCTTATTCAGTGTGTATATGTTTTGCAAATATTAAATACATTATCCTGCCTTTATTTACTCTGAGGTTTTATTTGAGTTGCATATTGGCTAAGAATATATCATATATATGATGTATGTTCTGTTTTCTCAGTGAAACTACAAATTAGTGCACAAGGGAATTTTTGCAAATGGGAGGATTTGTGCATTAAAGATGCGTTTTAAGTGAGGACACAGCCTGGATATGGCGCGAGAGATGTGTTTTGCCTTGCCGCCATCCCATTACATAAAATATAGAAGAGTGAACTTGTGCTCAGACAGCGATTGGAAATGAACGGTGTCTGGGTTATGTGTGGATATGTATGTCAAACAGCATCACTCAGAGCTGTCTTTCTGACAGGTTGAGAAATCTTCAGTTTTTTGCCATCATATGAACTCTCATGAAGCAAACGCTGTTTGAAAATTATACTAAGATAGCTACATATGCATGAGTCAATCCAAGAATGCACTGAATCAAGCTGAAGATGGCAGATGGAGTCAAGGGGAATGGAGATTATAAATATAATTTATTAGCTTAGCAACATGGTAAGAGTGAGTGTTATTTGTGTGGCCCATGTGAGTGACCGTTAACAGAGTTGCTGCCATTAATCAGTCACTGACAAAGTTTTTTTTTTTTTTTTTTTTTATATCATTCCAGTCAGGATGCTGCCTTAAGCATCGTTCACACTGACAGCGATTTTCAGTGGGAGTTGTTGATTTGAGTCGATGTGAACGACAAGAGACTGTCACTGATGCGACAGAGTTGAGATGAGTTCAACTTTATGCAAATATACAGCGATGTGGCGACGACCGATGAGAGCGCAGACAGTGAACCTCGTTTGATCTATCACCTGATAGGGCACAACTGGTTAACAAGGAGGTAAAAGGCCCTTTTTCATTTTATTTTCCATCTGCAGATTTAGCATATATATATATATATATATAATATTATTATTATTATTATTATTATTATTATTATTTTTATTTTTTTTATTATTATTTTTTTTTTCCCTAAATAAGAAACTAAAACTGGCAGTATGTGGTTGTAAGTGAGTAAGTCGGTGAGTCATTCATTCATTCGATTCGTTCAAATGGCTGATTCATTGAGGAATTAAGTAAATGTCTCTATTTCTGAATGGTTCACTGAATCATTGGTGCACAAGATTTATTCTAAACGTGGATTCATTCAGTAATGAATCACTGCTGTTTGTTGCTTGGAGATGCAGAACAGTTTTTTTTTTTTTTGGCTTCAGTAGGTATTGAATTGGCAAAACTGAACAGAAACAGACAATTTTGTGTCTAAAATATAACACAATATTAACTTCTTATTTATTGAACTGTTGTATAAAATCAATATCACATTTGCACTTGTGCTATTTTGGGTCAAAAAACAGCACTCGTGTGATATTGCACTTGTTGCTGTTGTGATATTGATTAAATATGTCTCAGAATATAAATATGGATATCATACAAACTTCCTTTGGAAGATATGTGCCTGTAGGACAAACATACACTGGAGTAGTACTCTGGAAAGTGAGATTGTTGAATATGGATTTTTAAGAGTGAGTCAGGGTTGGATTCCAACTGTTATAGTATTTCCAAATACTGATTTCATCCCCTCATACTGCAATCTTACAAATTAATAACTGGCACAGAGTAGATCGATGAAACTAACTAACTCACCGCACACAGACATTATCTTAAAGATGTGAGACTGGACTGAGGCCAGAAACCTTCACTTTGATGACCAGTGGTGTGGACAAGAGAGTGAAATGGGCATATATCAGCATCCCTTCAAATAGTTCTAGCTGATTTTAGCACGTGCACCGTATGAAAGAGTGGGAATTACTCATCAGTGTTGTCTTTGAGTCATCCAGGTTCAGTGGAGGCCTCTGCAAGACTCTAATTGCAATATAGAGGTAATGACAAAATTACTTTAATGAGCATCTGATTATCTTTCAATTTAAGACATTCATTTGAATAATTGAGGCACAAACTTCATTGTTTGAGTCTCATGCAGGGAATTCCTTTGGCATTTGAAGACACCCTGGATAATTTGTTCAAGGTGGCAATGCGAGAAAAAAAGTCATATTGGTAATTAGTATCTTGTTATGAAATGAAACGTCTGAGCATCCTCAAAACTAGATACATTTGATATTGATGTTCGATCATAATATTAAATCTTAATATTGCAAAATATATAAAGGCATGTATTTTGTGTGATTTGTTCCACTGACAGTTTGTTTTCACTAGTTTGAAACCTTATTAAATTCAGTGCCATTAAAACTATGCAGTTTTAAAATTTCATGCAATTTTGCTTTTTAATTTAATTAATGTAGTTTTAAGTATCTTTTGGTATTTTTATCGTTACAAGATAAAAAAAACTAAAAGACTGTTACAAACATATACGGCTTATACTTCACATCCATCCATTAATCAATTACATTATATATATATATATATATATATATATATATATATAATTTAAAATTATTATTTATATAAGAATTGTCATCATTATTGGTGTTGTTATTAAATAAATATTTGTATGTTATATATTACAAATAAAATAATGTATGTTATAAAAAATTGTGTTATATATTACAAATAATGAATGCATAAAATTAATTCTCAATTCTCTATTATAATGCAATATAAACTCAGCTCAAAAAAGTTATAAATACAAGTATTATTATTATTTCTTATTTATATAATAACAATTATTTATATAATAATATTCATAATTTACAATAATACATTATTATTATTATTATTATTATTTATTATTATTATTATTATTATTACTTGTTTTTAATAAGAAAAAGCTTGTACGTATAGCTTTTTTAAGTACTGTATTACAGCAATGAGAATATAGAAATTATAATTTCAAATAAAAATAAAAAATGCAAATGAATTACAGCAATGAAAATATGAAAATAATGCCAAAACCCTTTTTCAATAATGGGACAAAAAAAAAATATTATTATTATTATTATTATTATTATTATTATTATTATTATTGGTTTGTTTATTGATTTGATTTGATTTGATTTGATTTTCCCAGATACTTCCCAGAATGCTTTCATATTGTTTTTGTCACAGTAACCAATCTCCAGGAGTAATCAGAAGATCACAGCATCACTACATACGTTTTCTCATCAGGATCAGCTTTCCCCAAAAAATCCCTATACCCTTATAAAATATGACTTACTAAAAGATTTAGAGAGTTTGTTCACATGAAAGAATATTGCCTTCAGACTCGGCTCTACCCGTGGGGCCAACTAGCAGGCAGGGAACAGTGTGTGTAGTGGACCAAAACAACTAAATGACTTGTTGTTCTGCCAGTGCACATCAAAAAGTGGGTGCATTAACTCCAAATTGGACAGTTCAGACAGGTTATACACTTCTATTTCTCCTTTGTCTCTATTCGATTTTTCAGAGGCAAAAGTAATGTGCTACGCCGGAACGCAGAAACAGCTGTTCTATCAAAGATACGGATGGCCAAAGCGCGGTCCCATAATGGTGATGTACTTTATGGCCGCAATGAGAGAGCAGAGTGCAAAACAAATGTGGACAGAGAGATCACAGCGTTGTCTAAATTGGCTCGGTGGGCACTGTTTATACCAAACTTCCAGCCAGCGCTAAAGACGGAGACGCTAAGACATTTATAACCCGCTCTTAACAAGAAATGCTGGCACATAATGGATCACAGATAACGTAAAAATGCTAATGAACCAATTAGGCTGCATATTTCTCTGGTAATTATGCACTCTGCAGACGAGATCCACTTGTATTAATTAATTAAGCACCCTTCGTTCAAGAATATATCGATATTTTTGGTCATTCGCATAGTGTGAGAAAGACGTTTATATTGATCAGGCTAACGTTTGTAATAAGTTCCGTTATATTACGTATCATATAAGGTGACACAACAAATCCATAATGCTTATATTCATAAATACAAAATCCATTTGCCTTCACCTGGTTGTCTTTACTCGTGATGTAACTGGTCATCATGGGAATGCTGTGTAAATGGGTATCGAACAGCAAATTTGCATTTCGACTCTGTGTGCAATGCAAACAGGGTATAAGTAGATACATAAGAACAGAAACTATTTTATGAGGAGCAATGCAATTTAAAAAAAAATCTGATAAAGATCCCAGGACACTGAGCACATATCAGTGGTCTGTTATAAAGATTAAAGTGTGTTCTAGTGGAGTGGAATTATGGGTAGGTGCATGTGGGTCAGTCAGGTTTATTGGTTCACCATGATTCATTCTTTAGGGCAGCAGCTGTTGTTGATGATACTGCCAGGCTGTAGGGAAAGAACAATTTGTGGCCCGGGTACAGAAAGGACACCAGTCGTCTGATCAATGGATGATTGGCCAGACTCTTCAATTCTCAGAGCAGATGTCAAGATGTTTCTGTGCTTTCGCTCTGGCCTGCGCGACATCAAAGTGCCACATTGAGATTCAACGCTTTATGTTCGGCTTCATCACTTGTTTTAATTAGTTTAATGGTTTTGTAGATAAAACTGCATATGGACGGAAAAGTGATCAACTTTAGGAATCAATCGATCTGTCTATCTATCTGTCTGTCCGTCCGTCTGTTTATCTAGAAAAAGATAAAATAATAATAAAGAAAGATAATCTTGTTTAGCCTTTGAATTAAGTTTATTTTTCTTACCCCATTGGCAGATATTTTTACTTGTTTTAAACAAAAACTAACAAAATTTGGATAATTTTTCCAGAAAACAAGACAAAATATGTTAAGTCATTTGACTTGTCAAGTAAATGCATCTTAAATCCAGCATGTTTAGATATTTATACTAGAAAACAAGACATAAATACTAAGGAAGAAAATATTTTTTGCATTGCAGGTCACATTAACCTGAGGTTCATTGCAGCTCTGCAGAATTTCCTCCATTCATTGGGAATTAAGTTTCCGTCAATATGATCATTCTCCACAGGGTCAGACATCCTTGTGCTGCCGAATCATTCCAGGCAGATACAATGACGGCTCTGAAAAGTGCTTTTTGCTGTATATTTGAGAGATAAACAGTCTGATGCTCTTGAAAGCCAAACAAGCGTCCGTCCAAGAACAACTGATCTTAGCAAAAACATAAAGAAACTACTAAGAGAAAGCAAGTTTTTGTGCAACTTTTTCTTCCTCCAGTGAAGTAAAGAGAGAGAAAGTTATGTCCCGTTTTGCTGTCTGTACTTGTGCGAGATTTATCTTGTGAGCTCTGTAATACCCAATACAGTCCTATTCTGCTTTTCTTTACAGTACAAAGGATGTTAAAATCGCCGACATGTGTATGAGAGAGAGAGACAGAAAAAGGAAAAAATGGGAATTTAAAGAGAGAACAAACTCTTTATGTAGGTGTATAATGTTTCCTTCTCTTGGGTCAGCATGTTCTCACTCGTAATGTATCAGAAATTGAAGTATGGCTTGAATACAAGCCATTTTTCATAAGAACCTCTTGGCATTATTTCTCAAGGTGACGTCTGTAAAATAACATTTGTATGGGCCATCCATGAATGCATCCATACAGCAATTCATATGCAGGGATGAGAGTGTTGTGAAGTGATGTTATTCATACAGGCCATGTCACTCACACGTTGCAGCTAAATATACAGTCATCGCTCCTCTTCTAAGAGATTAACATCATTTTACATGCAGGAGTTCAGCTGTTTACAGCAGGGACAAACACATTCTACTACAGGATTCACTCCTGGAAATAATGATGGTGTCACTCCCAAAACCATGCAATTTAAAGTTAATTTCAGTTCTCTATTCATAATTATTAATTTTTGGATTTTTTTTTTGATATGTAGACTTACTTCATAGCATTTTATGAAATACAATTAAATTTGTTCTACTTAATAATTCTAATTAATAATGTTCTACTTTTTGCATAATTTGACAAAATTACAGCATTTATATATTTATGCTTTTAAAATGTCATATATTAAAAAATGTAAGATTTTATGCTATGATTTTTTATATTCAAAAGTTCATGTTTTTGTAATGTTTTTGTAAAAGAAGTGCCTCATGCTCACCAGTGCTTTATTTTTTTAATCAAAATACAGCAAAAGGAGTAATAATGTGAAATATTATTACAATGTAAAATACAACCCGAATTCCGGAAATGTTGGGACGTTTTTTTAGATTTGAGTAAAATGAAAATGAAAAGATTTGAAAGACTTTCAAATCTCATGAGCCAATATTTTATTCACAATAGAACATAGAGAACATAACAAATGTTTAAATGAAGAAATTTTACACGTTTATCCACTAGATGAGCTCATTACAAATTTGATGCCTGCTACAGGTCTCAAAAGTTGGCACGGGGGCAACAAAGGGCTGAAAAAGCAAGAAATTTTGAAAAGATTCAACTGGGAGAACATCTAGCAACTAATTAAGTTAATTGACATCAGGTCTGTAACATGATTAGCTATAAAAGGGATGTCTTAGAGAGGCAGAGTCTCTCAGAAGTAAAGATGGGCAGAGGTTCTCCAATCTGTGAAAGAGTGTGTAAAAAGTATTGTGGAATATTTTAAAAACAACGTTCCTCAATGTCAAATTGCAAAGGCTTTGAAAATCTCATCATCTACAGTGCATAACATCATCAAAAGTTTCAGAGAAACTGGAGAAATCTCTGTGCGTAAGGGACAAGGCTGAAGACATTTGTTGGATGCCTGTGGTCTTCGGGCCATCAATCATCAGCATGATTCTGTCATTGACATTACTAAATGGGCCCAGGAATACTTCCAGAAACCACTGTTGGTAAACACAATCCGCCGTGCCATCTGCAGATGCCAACTAAAGCTCCATCATGCAAAAAGGAAGCCGGTCCCACTTTATATTAGGTGGCCTTAACTACTATGTACTTACATTGAAATTAATAATTTGATACAATGCACTTATTGTGTACATACATGTTTTTACATTGTACGTATATATTTAAAAATACCTATATGTAATTACATCTGTAATTAATTTCTGTAAATACATTTATAATTACACTGTTGACCCATCCCTTACACCTTAATCCACCCTTAAACCTACCCATACCACCAAACCTGTCACTAACCTTAACCATATCCCACCTCAATAGCAGCAAAAGTGTTTTGAAATACAATATGACCACAATAAGTACATTGTACTTATTTTTTGTTGTAAGTACATAGTATACTAGTTAAGGCCACCGAATATAAAGTGTGACCAGTAAACCATATGTGAATATGCTCCAGAAGCACTGTCGTGTCCTGTGGGCCAAGTCTCGTTTAAAATGAACTGTTTCAAAGTGGAAAAGTGTTCTATGGTCAGACGAGTCCAAATTTGACATTCTTGTTGGAAATCATGGACGCCGTGTTAAGAGGAGGGAGACCTTCCAGCGTGTTATCAGCGTTCAGTTCAAAAGCCAGCATCTCTGATGGTATGGGGGTGCATAAGTGCATACGGTATGGGCAGCTTGCATGTTTTGGAATGTACTATGAATGCTGAAAGGTATATAAAGGTTTTAGATCAACATATGCTCCCCTCCAGACGACGTCTGTTTCAGGGAAGGCCTTGTGTATTTCAGCAGGACAATGCAAAACCACATACTGCAGCTATTACAACAGCATGGGTTCATAGTAGAAGAGTCCAGGTGCTGAATTGGCCTGCCTGCAGTCCAGATCTTTCATCTATAGAGAACATTTGGTGCATCGTTAAACAAAAAATACATCGAAGACAACCACAAACTCTTCAGCAGCTGGAAACCTATATCAGGCAAGAATAGGACCAAATTCCAACACCAAAACTCCAGAAACTCATAACATCGATGCCCAGACGTCTTCAAACTGTTTTGAAAAGAAGAAGAAATGCTTCACCATGGTAAACATGCCCCAACTATTTTGAGACCTGTAGCAGGCATCAAATTTGAAATGAGCTCATTTTGTGCATAAAATTGTAAAATTTCTCAGTTTAAACATTTATGTTATCTATGTTCTATTGTGAATAAAATATTGGCTCATGAGATTTTAAATTCTTCTAGTTTTCATTTTATTCAAATTTTAAAAAATGTCCCAACATTTCCACAATTTGGGTTGTATTTGTTTTGTGTTTGAATATATTTTACATCAGTTACTGTTATGAAAAGCTGTTCATTATTATTATTATTATTATTAATAATAATAATAATGTGTAAAACAGTTTTGCGGCTTGTTTTTGTGGAAACATACTTTTTTAAAAGATTCTTCAATTAATAGAAAGAAAAAAACTGAATTTATTTTAAAAAGAAATGTTTTGTGGTAGCATTATTAATGTTTTTAACTGTCACTTGTAATTAACTTACTGCATATCTGTGGAATAAAAATAAAATAAAACAATTTTACATAATTATAGGCAGAATTATAATATACAAACTGTATATATACTGTGTGTGTGTGTGTGTGTGTGTGTGTGTGTGTGTACATATATATATATATATATATATATATATAAAATTTTTGAAGTTTGTCTCACATTTCAAAAGCCTCAAAAACCAAAAGCCTTTTCTTCTGGTGCAAATGACACTAAAACTGTGTGAATGTGTATCCAAGTTTGCGATTGAAGATCTGGAACAAGGGTAAAACCATCCAAATCTGTATATGAAAGTCATCAAAGAGTTTACAACTTTCCAATTTTAATGGGACTTTTATATAACAAAAAGGCAAAGAAAACAAAAAGTTCAAATCTGTTCATGTTAATAGAAATCAGCCCTTGTAAAGCAAAAGAGCATGTAGTTGAAATTCTCCATACAGTACCTCCATCTCTTTCTTTTGCATCACTGGATTGACTCCAAAGGTTTCTCATTGACAGCAGTGAGGCTATTGGCTGCATCCACATATAAACGCCAAGGGGTTCCTTTGGCTTCTGCAGTGAGATGCTTCAGTATATGACGCCTTGCGAGTGAAAACACTGATCTGATCTCATCCATGCAGTCTGCTCACTTAGTGCTTCCCTTCGTGTTGTTTCCAGCATCCTCTTGCCTGCACCGCATGACTCAAATAACCAATCATTTTTAACGATCTGGCTCGGACATCTCCAGTCCGCCGTGTTCGCATGCTTACGAGCGTCACACATGCCTCCCTTTTAGTCTCCGTGAAGAATCAATTGTTCTCGATTAGCGGCCGCTGGAGTGGATAATGAATTAAATCAAATTGGATTCTGCATATCTTGTTGATTCTAGAGGAGCGTTCAGTCTCAGCTTGAGACGATTAAGAATGCCACTTAGCAACAGAAGAAACTATCTCTTCGCCCCAAATCCTGGGCAAAGTTATCATGGAAAAAGCTTCTTAATAAGTTCTGTGCCGAAGATAAATATCGTCTTGAAGATTGTGGTGAATTAAAAGAGCTGACGGCTTGCACACTGTAGTGGCATATGGCAAAGTATCGCTTGAGTGAACTCACCCCGTCTAGTCTCGAGAGAACAGTCGAGTGCAGTCTGTCTAGCCGTGGGCCTATGAATATGGGAGAGGGAATATGTGGGTGATCCAGCAAATTGATTCATTAGCAAAGAAAATGAACCAATAAAACAAACAGTGCATATGTGTACATTTCCTGGGCTGTATGACCTAAACCTTATATCACCGTATGAGGCATTTTAGGGCATTTAACTGGTTAAAAATATCTAATTGTTAATAATCTTCTTGTGTAGTCCCAATATTCGCTTACTTTTGTATAGAAAGGTTAATTTCTAATTATTGGAATTGGCAATTTGATGTATGTAGCATAATATTTTTTATTTATTTATTTTTTATTCTGATTGATTGATTGATTGATTGATTGAGGAACACTGGAGTCCAAACAACACTGAAACCCTTTGAATTTATTTGTATAGAGAAAGAGGAAATTTTGAATCTTATTTTGTGTAGTCCATTTATTTGTTTGTGTGTTTTTGAATAGAAAAAGTAAAAATAATGCATAGTTACTGTAATTGGTCGTTTGTGTGTGAGACATATGTAGCACAATATATAGGCCTATATATATATACATATATATATATAAAAAAAAATTATTTTATTTTTTTATTCTGGTCGGTCACTCGGTCACTTGGTCGGTTGGTTGACTGATTGGTTGATTGATTGATTGGTTGATTTATACATATGTATGCATGTAGTTAGTTAGTTAGTTATTGAGGAACACTGGAATCCAAACAACAATGCATCCCATTGACTTTAATTGTATTTAAAATAGAGAGATTATTATTATTATTTATTTATTTTTATTATTATTTTTTAATGAAATGCTTTTTACAGATGAAAGAAACTTCATCGCATTTGAATATTTATTTTATTTTATTTTTCATTGCATGCAGCCATACTACTTTTGTACATACTGCTTTTGTATATATTTCAAATTGTGCATTTTTCCCCCATATTGCTTTGAGGATTAAAAGTATGTTTACCTTTTAATAAATACATACTCGCCAAAAAAAGTTTCTTTTTTTCAGAGTAGCGCTCTTTGTAATCATGCGTAAGCGAGTTTATGGGCTGCCGGACCAAATCGGCAAGAATGTGACTGAAAAGGATTTGTGATGCCTTTTTGGCTCTGAAAACCCAGGCTTAGGAAGGATTTTCAAGGTCTTCATGGACAAGCAACAGAGCGGAAGGTCCACCCAGTCCTGAACATGATAAACAGAATAAACAACCACAGCACTTTTAGCTGTACTGAATTTCAAGTTTTGTACAGTTCTGGTCCTGTTGTGCAAGATTTGTTGGTGCACATAACATTATTTTGAAATATTATTACAATTCAAAGTAATTGTTTTCTATCTGAATATATTCTAAAGTGTACTTTATTCTTGTGATGCACAGCTGAATTTTCAGTATAATTCAGTCTTCAGTGTCAAATGATCCTTCAGAAATCAGAAAACACATTTTGAAACCTCAAAAATGGGGGAATGTGAATTTTCACATCAATAATTGTGAGTCTATGGTAGCATCTGTGCACAATAAGGAAGTAGTACGACACATGTAATAGAGAGCCACGTGTTGTTATAGTCCCGTGATTATAACTGATATAACCACATATCTGTCTGTATTATTATGGAGAGACAATTGCTGGGGAATTGAAGGTAGGAGACTTTGTTGACAAATGAAGAAAAATAACACCCCGAGCAACATCAAAATAAGTGTTTTGTTCTTCATAATCTGCGTCTGGACCACCGCCGCACTTTTCATTGATTGTCATCAGTGTAGAGGGGGATTCAGAGGCAGGCTATCATTTTTGTTCTTGCTAATTAGTTTTTCTTGGCTTCTGTGTTGTCAAAAGAAAGTTGTCTGGCATCATTCAGTTTAATCAATGCCATACAGTTTAATCACTGGGTAGATTAAACCCAGATTTTTGGAAAACCAAAAACGTAATGTTTTTTTTGTTGTTGTTGTTTTTTTGTGTGCAACCTTGTTAGCAAATTTTCCTCATTAAAAGTTTTACATTTTTTAACATTTTGACATGATTTGGTCTATTTTACATCACTGGTGCAAACAATCAAATTCAATTATCTTGATTTTTAAACATTTTAATATATTTGTCATACACTTGTTGCCAAAGTACTTGTAAGATAAAATGATCAAGCAAACACTAATCATTTTAGTTCTTCTATTTTTAACATATTTCAGTTAGTTGCCAAGGCATCATTCCTAATTTCCATTTATTACACATTCCATTTATCCATTTATTTACAAATTCTGACTTATTTACTTGCTTACTTATTCATTCATTTGATCAACTTTAATTTAATTTATCATCATTTACTCCCCCTCATGTTGTTTCAAACCTGATATTTTAAGGAACACTTGGGTCCAAACATCACTGAACCCCACTGACTGTCATTGTACAGAAAGAAAAACATCAAAATAACTGATTTTTTGGAGACATTTTTCAAAATGTCGTCTTTTATGTTCCATAGAAGAAAGAAAGTCACAAAGGTTTGCAACGACATGAAGGTGAGTAAAGGATGAAAAAAAATTCATCTTTAGGTGAACTATCCCTTTAACATTTAGTTTGACCTCTTTAGGCTGACGATTAGCATTATCTGAAGGTTAAACATCTTCTGTCACTAAAAGAAAACCAATGCAATGAGTAGAAAAGATTAGATTTGGTTGCACTGGTGTGCTGCATCACTTTTATCACTGCATGGTGAACTAGATTAACAGGACGAGAGCCTTTACACACACAGCCATTAAATATCTATCGGCAATAAATCTTAACTTAGCATCTGTGTTTATGTTGCATGGGTGGAGGAGGCATTTAGATGGGCTGGAGGCAACAACAAAGGAAGACTTCCCGTTCAAAATGGAGGATGGCCGGGCTAATTCGAGAATGGGGATTGGAAATGTAATGGTCTTGTCTCTCGACTTTGCCCCGAGGCCACTACAGAGCCATCTATCCATCGTTCCTTAGAGGACAAATGATCTACGGGTGAGAGCGGCCACTGCGGTTTCATCAGTGCGACACAATCAACAGTATTGTAGTGGTGCTAGATCAAGTGGAACGCTGCAGTTGAGCAAGACTTATGAGTGTTGGGTAATTTAGAATCAATGGAAGAAACTGTTGTGTTGTGTCACATAAGCATCATCTCACCTCAAGCCCTCACAGCGGTGCTCTTATTTTAGACACGGACCTTCACTGATTCCTCCCGTGAAGGATTCAGATGTTTCAGCAGTAGATTTATCCGGCGCTGCCATTCTGGCCTGTGACCAAACTCATCTATATCATTCCATGCCACTTTGTCAGGTCAGAGCAAGGACAGAAAGGAATAGTTCACCAGGGAAAAAAAATGTTTTGGGGAAAACAAAAGGTGAGTTTTATTTGTCAAGCTCAAATATTTATATACTGTATTATTTATATACTACTACTAAGGTTAGTATTATAGTGTGTGTGTATAGTGTATATGTGTATGTGTGTGTGTGTGTGTGTGTGTGTGTGTGTGTGTTTATAGTCTGTATATAGTATATATCAAAAAAAATCATCAAAGTTGTCCTAAGACAAGAATGCATTTTGGTTTTAGGTTTTAGGTCAACTTTGATTAAAGGTTTTGATCCACTTCAAATGTTGACTAGTGTAAACAGACATATATAAAAATAAAGAAATATTATAAAAAGATAGTTAAAATGACAAAAGCACATAAAATTACTAAAAACCTAAACTGAGTTTAAAATAAAAATCTAAAAATAAAATGCACTCTTTTGTCTTAGTGGAAGAATTAAGATAATATGCAGGTAAGATTAGGAAATAATTGGAATTAGATTGTCTTACTACACTGTAAAAAAATTATTTTGTAAAAAAAAAAAAAAAAAATCCTGCAGTTGTAGATGGTTATATGCACTAAACTACACTGTAGAAGAAAAAAAAAAAGTTGAGCCAACTTAAAATTTTAAGGCAACCAGCTTCAGCAGATTTTTGAGTTTTCTCAACTTGTTGTTTTAAGTTTATACAACAAAAAGTTGAGAATCTCCTATAAAAATTAGTTGAGAGAACTCAAAAGTCTGCTGAAGCTGGTTGCCTTAAAATTTTAAGTTGGCTCAACTCTTTTTTTTTACAGTTTAGTTTAGTGCATATAACCATCTATAATTGCAGGATTGGCATTTGGATGAACTATTCTTCCAGCAAAGCAATCCACAGAGTTCAAGTCAATTCCTTTTAGTACGGTTTCCTCTATGCATGCCGAATAAGAGCATCATTGACAGTTCAAATGAATAATTCATC
This sequence comes from Tor tambroides, assembly GCA_021397915.2. Taxonomy (NCBI): domain Eukaryota; kingdom Metazoa; phylum Chordata; class Actinopteri; order Cypriniformes; family Cyprinidae; genus Tor; species Tor tambroides. The sequence continues at coordinate 84,446 of JAFVLL020026314.1, forward strand.
TTTTATTTGCCGCCACAGCAAAATGCTAAATGCTTGCTAATTTTTTTTTTTCCCCATAATCTTTTGCTACTTTTTTGTCAACTCCTACACGACTCAGTCATCATTCAGAAACAGGAAATAAAAAGGCAGGAAAGCGACGTGCCAGCTACTCGCCAATGGAACATCTGGGTGTCTGTGAATGCTGTTATACGCTTTCTCTTGTCTCTCGAGCCGGAAAATGAAAGACGACATGCGGAGGGGTTGACAGGTAAAGTGATTGCCCCCTGTTGAGAGGTTGGCAGCATCACTCTCTATACTTCTCTCCTTTGTGCTCCTTTTCCTTGAGCCGCTCTCGTCTCAAAATGGCCCCTTGTGGGGCCCCGAAAACATGGAGAGAGAGAGAAACAAACAAACACTAAGAATAACCGGTGGGAGGGGCTTATTTCTATTGGCTTTAGATGACCGTTCAACAGGTCACGCAGTAACAAAAATGATCTCGGACATCACAGCTGATGTTCTTTGTGATGGTTTTGACAGATGCAGCAATGGCATTTAATATTTCTCCCTTTCTTTTTCTTCTTCTCCAGCTGGCAGGCATTGAAGGCAGAGAAAGGAAAAGCACTTAAACCTTGGATTCAAACCAGCATGTTTGACACCTTTTATAAATGCACTGACACAGTCAGACCTCTCTTTATGTGACACCTCTATCATTTTGAATGGCAAATCTAAATATGGAGGGTTGCAGTATTCAATGGCTGACAGAGAACATTCTCTTTGGCTTGCTAAAAGCTGTCTCAATGCAGCTGACAGCTGGAGAGGAAAGTGTAAAAGCTTCACTGCTACTTCAAACATAGGTAAAAATGACAAATGGCAAATAATGGCCTCCAAAATATTTTGGATTATCCACTCCGTCTGAATCCAAAACAGGGCCTAAAGCTACTATGGCTTGGTTAAAGGCACATAAGAAAAGTAAAAGCCTTACTTAAAGATATATGAGCCGCGTTATGTGGAAATTTACTTTAAAAGGCCTTTTCTAATGTATTAAATCCATCTATCTTATTTCAGTTTCATTTGACGTTTTAAAATGGCCATCTGCCTGAGTGGATCCTATGCCACAAAGACATCTGGGCGTGCTGCATGCAGGGGTGTGGGAACAAATCTGAAAAATAAAAAAATGAGGAGGACACATTATAAATCTCATCAGCTTATATCATGAATATTGAGTAGGTGACATAACTTTTGCACAGTCATCCTAAGTGAATTACTGAAGGAAAGAGAAGTGGGCACTAGCTATACAGTTTCAGTTGATAGACTTCTGCTTGGTCAAGTATCTTAAGAGGATATTTACACGACACCATTTCTAACTAAAAACATAAAAATGTTATGCATTTTGGCAAGTTTGTTTACATGTCAGTGGCGTTTTGGGGGTCTGAAAATGCAAACTTTTGAAAACAAGTTTTAAAGTGCAAATTTCTGAAAATGATTATCAGCTCCATGTAAAAAAAATAAATAAAAAATCATCATTTCTGTGTAAACTCTCCCAAATCTCTCCCAAACCCGTTCATTTAAAATGATACAAACAAAAAACCAAAATATCGCAGAGTGATATGATATCGGCATGGCTGTGATTTGGCCGTAGGTAATTATACAGCCATATCTCATGGCTTTGAGTGTGATACTGCATTTATACAACAGTTCGAGTATTTAAATAAATACATAAGAAACAACAACGGAGTGTCTTTAAAAACCCTCTTTTGTGCAGAACTACTTTCTTTCGCTAAATTTCAATCTCAAAGAGAGATTTTTTTTTTCTGTAGACTATTTTGGTCGACAGTGCATTTGTTGACTGTCTTACAAGCTGTTGTTGAAACTAAGTAAAAATAACTTCCTTGTTTATAACAGCATTTCAGTCTCTTTTGATATAAAACTCTTTACTGCTGACTCGTCACCATGGCGGAATAATGTAAGAAGGGAAAGGAAAGTGGTGTGTGGCCAAGTATCATGACCCATACTTGGAATTTGTCCTCTGCATTTAACCCATCCAAGTGCATGCACACAGTAGTGAACATACACC
>JAFVLL020026315.1:0-38135 GCA_021397915.2 Tor tambroides
CACACATGGGCCATAACTGGCCCTAACTTGGCTGAGACTTGGGCCAGTTATGGCCCATGTGTGGCCCTTGTCTGCAATCCAGACCTGGTCCACACTAGGACCGTAAGTCATTGCGTATGTGGGCCAAGCGAAAGCTGATTCTGTGGGCCGGAGCTGGGCCAGAGAAAAATTGCTATGTGGGCAGTAGCTTCATCAATGAGAAGTGTTTACCAAATCCTGATGTTTGCTACTCTGTTTTCATACCTCTTTGTCATTTTTGGCCACCTTATTGTCAATGTCGTAGCGTTCCTCATCAATCACGTCAATCTTGTGATGCAAATCCCTGCAAAGTTGCTACACACAAAACAGAGCGTTCACAAAATAGCTATTTGATAAAAGAGCTGAAAATAATTGAAATTAATTTAGAAATGAACTTAAAACGCTTACTAAAAATATTAAATATTATAATATGGACCGTGAAAATGCACGTGTTACTAAATTATTTAAAATACGGTAACGATTAAAAAAGTGCAGCTTAGGCTGCTATAAAAATAGGCTACTGCTAGATAGGAAGAAAATTATTGCGTTCCTGCTAGAAGTATGGAGTTCAATGATCTGTATAAATAGCGTAATTGTACCTGTAATTCCTGTATTGAGAGGCCGGAAAAATTGAGCGGAGGAACACTTTCACTGAGCACTTGCTCCCTCTGCTTCTCTTTGTCCTGCTTCTCCACTGTCAGCATTTCCAGCGCTGTATTCAGCAGCCTTATCTTCAGGGTGGTAGGTCCATTGTTGTCATATCAAAGCAAAAAATGTATTACTTTTGTTATCAATGTAGAATCTCTCTACTTGAGCACACAAAGAACCTGGAAAACTGTGTGTATAACTGTGGTCAGCAGGTGGCGCTCACCTTCAAGCCCAGCCGACGAGCTGAAGTGATCTTGGGTTTTGGCTTTGGTTCAGTCTTCTTTGGTTGGGGGCTTCGGTTGAAGCATGGATAGAAGAAAATGTTGATAGGACAGATATCATAATTCATAAACAGCTGATTTTTTAATAATGGAGGTGGAGATACTCACGCATCAGACATCCTTCTTTCACTTATCTGTGAAATAAAATAACTGTTTTAAAGTCATCGCTACTCTGAAGCACATATTAGGAAATTAACTGATGAGAATATTTAAGATAACAAAACGCTTGACTCTTATCATATGCAGTGTGATTTTAGTTTTATTTTAAATATAAAGCCACTTTAAGAGAATATTGGAACCATGATGTCCTATTGCAAGTCATAATTATCACTTTTCAGATCCATTAGACATGGTAAGTTCAGTCTTGGGAAGGTTACTTTGGAAATGTAATAGGTTACAGATTACAACTTACCCTATCTAAAATGTAATAAGCAGTGTAACTAATTCAATTACTTTATTAAAGTAAGGTAACTCATTAAATTTGATTACTTTTCTAAATTTCTGTTTTTCAAAATTTCTAAAATTATACTTTATGTCAGGCAACGTTTGTATGAATGAGTTACAATTCCAGAAAAAAAGTTTAATAGCACAGCAAAAAAAATTTTTTTTTTTACTCCCTTTGCATTGTGTAGCATTTATGCAATCCTTAAAGAATAATGCATAAATTAACAACATTGGTAATCGGACCCTTTAATCCATCTATTTGACCTATTAGTCCTCTACACAGTGGTAGGAGTTCTGTGCATAGCGTCCATGAGTTTTAGCATAGGTGAAAATCTTCCAGGATTGTCACCAATTTGAGAGACATGTGAATAGATAGCAATGGAACTGTGACCAATTTCTTACCAATTTTGAATAAATGATAAATAAATCTTTTACCATCACATCTAATATAATCTACAACCCCTTCTAACAACTGAATAATGATGCATTTGCCATCAAAACTAACCAAACACACAGCTGTTAGCTTATGACCACTGAAAAAGACATACCTGCTAGAAGAAGAAAAGACAGGAGCCCGAGTTAACTGGCTGACCGAGGAAAGAAGAAAATCCTTAGATTTATAGTTTAAGCATGCATGGGAGCATCTCACTAAAATAGACCCCTGTCTGTGCCACTCTGCTGACATTTACTGTTCACACAGTAAACTAGCATAGTAAAACTTTCATTTGGACAGAGACATGCAGCTATGCAGCGTGGACCGGTTTGAATGCATCTTTTTTGTGGCCAAAACTGTATTGGTGACCAGTTCAAAGTCTAAAGGTGATGCTAGGCATAACAAAAATAAATCTGAGTCGAAATGACAGCCAATAAGAGAAAATAAGGTAAGCATTTTGCACTTAATAAGGTACAGCTAACTTGTACTCATATTAGAAACATTATCTATGAAAAACTGAAAGGATAAGAAGTCAAGACAACAATAAAAAGAGAGGAAGTAGTTTTTGGAATCTTTGTTTATTCCAGTTAATTGCAATATGATGTTATGCTATGACAGCTATCTCATGAACGTGATTATTTCCATGCACATTAAGCGACCGATAGCTGGCAGCAGGCGATGTAGTATAAATCATTTCTTGGGTTTAGAGGACACTGAGCAGGTGGAAGCACTGTCTTAATGTAATGTGAGCTTCTCTCGTCACACCTCATTCTCCGTGAGAGGTGACACTCCAAGAGATATGCAGTGAATTACCACCTGCCATGTGTCCTGGATTTATTTTTAGGCATTATGGCCAGATGATGGGATGCCAAATGCAAGAAGTCCTTGTCTTTAAATGGCTTTGTACACTCTCAGAAAAAAAGATACAAAAGCCGTCACCTTTTAGGTACGAACATGTACACTTATATGTATCTTTAAGGTCTCAATATGGACTCTTTAGGTACAAAGGTGTATCTTTTGAAAAGGTACTGCCCCAGTGACAGCTTTTGTACTTATTTTTCTGAGAGCGTATGGTGTTCATATGAAAGTTGCAATATGCAGTTGTTGTTTTTAATCATATTATGACACTAATTCTATTTTTCTGGATGGAAATATAATTATAGCTGGGCTGTATAGAATAAAAAATAACATTAAATATGTTTACAAGTGCACTTATATTCAAGCTACAGCATTGTATGTGTGTGTGTATGTGTGTGTGTAGTCCAGTTACAGTCTTTATCTGTCTTCTCTGTTGTGAAGTTTATTCATGTGAATAACGTTTTTTGTCCATCGGGAATTGAATGGATCATCGTTATTTGCTTATTGTTTCATAGTTTTTCACCACAAAATAAAAAAGGTAATTGCGCAATTCTGATATTATATCTTACAATCTGGCTTTTTTTCTCAGAATTGTGAGATATAAACTCAGAATTGCAAGATATAGACTCTTAGAAAAAAGTAAAAAAAAAAATAAAAAAAAAGTAATATAATAGAAAAGGTCACAGAAAAGCATTTAAAATATTAAAAAACTTTTCATCTCACAAATCTGACTTTTTTCTAAGAATTGCAAGATATAAACTCAGAATTGCAATTCTTAGAGAAAAAGTCAGTATTGTGAGATAAAAAGATTTTTAAGTTGTTGTTTTTAATCCATGGTGAAAACAAAATCCAGAATTCTGAGAAAAAAGGTCAGAAAAATGTAAACTCACAATTGCAAGTATATAACTTGCAACAGTGAGAAATAATCTCACAATTCTGAGAGAAAAAAAGGCAGAATTGTGAGATAAAAAGTTGCAATTTTTTATTCAGTGGTGGAAACAAACAAAACAAAAATTGCGACATGTAAACACAGAATTCTGAGAAAAAAGTAAAAATTGCTGAATGTAAACTCAGAATCCTGAGAAACAAGGTCAAAGATGTAAACTCGCAATTACAAGTTTATAACTTTATAACAGTTTATAACAGTGAGAAATAATCTCAATTCTGAGAAAGTCTGAATTGTGACATTTAAACTCAAACAATTTTGAGAAAAATGGCAGTTGTAGTCGATTAGCATGTGCAATGGCACTATCAAGGTCGGTTAATCTGACTTTGCAGAAATTGGACTGGCAGGATTTCAGTTGGTATACTCTGAAGGGTTTTTGGGACATTTTAATAACACAAATTAGTGATTTAGTTTGAAAAGCTTTTAAAGTGCATGTGATTTTTTAAGTTCCACAAATTTACAAATATCATTGATTGATGTCAGAACAACTGAAGGTATTCCTGGGACACAGCAGTTGTGTTATGTCTGTTATGAAGTGAGGTCAAGTAGATAAAAGTGCATGGCAAGGTCAAGGCCTTCAGGTTCTGCTACATTTAGGGCTGTTGTATCCAAACATTTCCAGAGGTCCTCTGATCTGAAGTCCTGAGCATCAGTCCTCGTTGCATTTTTTTTTTAAAGTAAGGGGCAAAATATTTAGCCTTTCTTTGATGTGTTTTTATTTTTAAGACAGAAAATGGGCTCAGCATCACAGAAACCATCAAGTAGACATCAAGTAAGTTTGAGACACTGTTTTCTTGTCTAAATAAAATATATGCAGTTTCTTTTTTAACTAAAATAAAATATTAAACCATAATATATTTTGTTATATGAACTTGCATTGATTTTATACATTCATTTTAAGAGGTTTTTGAATTCTGGTGTAGTTGTCACCTGTAAGGAAACAAATGAAATTCAGTATTTCAAGTGTAGGTAAAATATTTGAAGACATTCTCGATCAAAAGATCACTGAAAAACAAACCATAAAGTTTTTTAAATTGATCTTCTATTGTCCAGCATCAAACAGCTTCTTCCTGCCCTCCATTCCAGACATGGCCTCCACATTCTTACGCCAGTCAGTCACCTCTTCTTTCTGTGAGAGGAACAGATGTAACAACAGGTATGTGTTAAAATAGCTCAAAAATACACATGCATTAGCACTCAGAATTGTATTGTAATTGTATTACCTTCTCTTCTTCTTTCTTGACTGTTTTGAGGTTAGCTTTGAAATCCACAGACTCTTTGACCCTGGAGCCCAGAAGAGCACCCAACATGGCATCGGCAGAGATCTTCACCCTCTTCAGTGCAGGTCTCTTCATTTTACCTCTAAATTCAGTAATCTTGATGTTCAAATCTGCAATCTGTAGCAGACTCATGCATTATTATAGTGGATCAATATAAAGTGTATTTCCGTTGAGTCTAATAAGATAAAAGGTGATTGCCCTGATGATGTAGTACCTCTTTTTCATTTTTGGCCACCTTGGCCGAGATGTCGTACCTCTCTTCATCTACAACATCAATCTTTTGATGCAGGTCTCTGCAGAGAGCCTGAAAACAAAGTATTGGTTAAAAAAATTGCCTTGGGGAATTGTGGTTATCAGTGCTATCTCTAGCAGATGAAGCCACTGAAGCTACGATACTTTACATTTTCCAACATTAGTTATATTGCATACAGGTTGCGCCAAGTCTTTAATAATCAATTAAAATTAATTAATTTATATCTTTTTATTTAATTAAAAATAATATTTTAAAAAGCATCATTTTTGAATTGGGCTTACCTGAAGTTCTTGAACAGACAGACCGGACAGCTGTAGAGGTGGCACTCTCTCACGCAAGGTGGTCTCTCTCTCCCTCTGCTTCTCTTCTTTTTCAGTCACAAGCATAGAGGTTGCCTTCTTCAGCAGCTTTGTCTGAACCAAAACATGTCAGAAGGTTGTTAAATGCATCATCTTCGTTAATTATATCTTCTCTGTAAAACGAACAGAACCATATACCTTTAAGAACAACCTCCTGGATGCCGAAATCTTCGATTTGGGTCGCTGCAAGAATTAAGCACAATTGGATTTTGTTAAAAAAATGATATTGCCATATACAAAAATTGAAAGTAATAAAATCCACTTACCTGTCTAAATTGGCAATTTTCAGTTTATGAAAAGAAATAAAAGTAGGCATGTTTTAAACATGTACATTTACAGCAAGATATAGATGTTAACAACTTAAAAGACTGAATACTTACGACTCAGACATTGTGAGCTCCTAAGTACTTCCTTTTTATGACTAATCTGGTGCAAATCGCTAGTCAAAATCTGAAATATAAAGATTATTATTACTAAAATTCACTTCATAAGCAGTATCTTACATGACACTTTGACAGGATTATACATTTTTTTAGCACCCCTTCTCAACATCACACATAAATACATTTCTGATGGATGTACCAGAATCAGAAAGTGTTTCTCCTAGACAGCAATGAGATTAAATGAGGTGCAAATTGAGACTTTTAATGTCCTATGGCTTCAGTAGAGATCTCAACAACGTAACCAGCCATGTCTCATCAAAGTTTTTAAGGACCAAACTATCTGAGCTATGCTACGCATTAATTTGATGTCTGCAGTTATATCTCATGGGTAATTCTGTTATTTTTAGAGCAATTAAATACATTGGTTTTAACAGTGCCAAATAGTGCAATAGTTCATACCTGTTCCTCCAAAGACCACTCCAAGGCAATGAGAGTGTGACAATGTCAGTGCACAAGAAAACTCAGGCAAATTTTATGGCCTCTTTGGACTCCTCTGAGTGGCTCACTAAAATAGACTGAAGCCTTACACCCTGAGGCTCATTTTACTCAGCACCACCAAAACACAATTGCACACATTGTCCACTGCCAGTCACTCTTCATTTCCCATTGTTTGACCCTACAAGGCAGAAAAGGCTTTGCTGAAGTCTGCTAGCTGTTTGACCTCTACTGCAGTTCAGAAAGTGAACATAGAGCCTAGTTAGCGTGAATTAATTAATAATAAAATTTCAATAACCTTAGTCTGCACTCTAATATGGAACAACATGAAGATATGAATCAGTGTATAAGTTGTCTCTTCATGTTTTATACTCATACAATCTTGTTTACATTTCCATTAGGTTCCCAACGGATTTCCAAATAGTGTGAAATACAAATAAATAATACCATCTCTGCATTGAATTTGGTTAAATATACACACAGCATGGCGTAACTTAAAACCAGTTATGCACTTGCAAGGTACACAACCAAGTGTAGCAATGCATTTCAAGGACAGCCTTTGTTTTGCAAGGGAACTGCATGGGGACACAATGTGTTTCTTTGTCGCATGGGGTCATTTAATTTTGGAATGCCATTACATTGCAGTTTTTACTTCCAGTAGTGTAGAAAGTGTTACAGTATCTGACATATTTTATTGTTGAACAGCACTATTTCACAACATTACATTCAATTGGTTTCCAGTCTGATTATAATTCTCATGCATATATTATGTATTTAATATATCATACACAAAATATCAAATTTAGTTTCAGACGCATTGAAACACATTTGTACAGACTGTCCAGCCCGATCTCATGGCAATTCGTACATATTTTACGAGGTGGCTAATTTGTACGAATTCGTACGACCTCACTCGTACAAATTCATACGATTTTTGCTAAGTCGTACGTATTTTACGAGTTGCCAATTCGTATGAATTTGTACAAATGACCTACACCTAACCCCGCCCCTAAACCTACCCGTCACTGGGGTTTAGACAAATCGTACTAAATCGTACGAGTGAGGTCGTACGAATTCCTACGAATTAGCCACCTCGTAAAATACGTACGAATTGCCGTGAGATAGCGTTGGACTGTCCACAAATTGCAGCAAAGGACAACTGTTAAAGACACACTAAGTGCTAAGGTCACATACAAAAACATTCTAAACAGATTTTGTGTGTTTAATTGACATTATTAGTCACAAGAAATCAAATCTGTACAGTTTGGATTTTCTTGCTTCAGGTTGGAAGCCTTCTTGTCTTGGTACACATTTCTTGTTGAGTCGAGGAAGTAAAAAAGTAATGTCAACTTTAATCAAAATGCTTGTTTTTTGTACAACAACACAGGTAAATTTTTGAAATGTACGCATTTGTCATTTTTAAGTTCTTTATTTTCTTAAATGTGTGTATATATAGTATTTACAGAGTTTTGACTTTTAGTTTTAGTTACTTTTTCTTATTTGTAAGTCGCTTTGGATAAAAGCGTCTGCTAAATGACAAAGTAAAGTAAAGTAAAGTAAATGTGCTAGATGTCAAGTGACAAGTTTACTTTGTAACTTTTTTACTGTCCAGCATCAAACAGCTTCTTCCTGCCCTCCATTCCAGACATGGCCTCCACATTCTTACGCCAGTCAGTCACTTCTTCTTTCTATAAACGGGACAAAGAGATAAAAATAAGTTTAGAATGAGCTTTGATTTATTAAAATGATGAATTCATTTATAATCCCAAAAGGCTGAAACTGAGATTAAAAAAAATGCATTACCTTCTCATCTTCTTTCTTTACTGTCTTCAGGTTGGCTTTGAAATCTGCCTTTGATGACATTTTGGATTCAGTCAGCGCATCGAGCTTGGCATCGTGTGACTTCTTAACCCTCTTCAGTTTGGTTCGTTGCTTTGTACCCTTCATCTCCCAAATCTTCTGGGTCAAGGACTGGATCTGAAATGGACCACAATGATGGTAATTTTTGAAATAATTGTTTTGTCGTTTGAGAGCAGTGTTGTGAAAATAATAGAAAAAATAATTAGTGAAAAAATTACAGAAAAAATTCAGTAATTTAAATAAAGCCTAGATAAAATAAATATTAGATAAAAAAACTTAAACTTTACTACTTAAAGTAAGTGAATTTCTGCTAAATAAAGCTTAAATAAAAGAAATATTTTGTAAAAAATTAAACTTTTTCTACTTAAACTAGAAGTCTTGCCTAAAATAAAGAAGTTTAAGTTAAAAGTACTAAAATTAAAAGAAATACTAAAATTACAAAAAGAATATAGAAATGAAACTAAAAGATCACTGTTTTATAGACACTGTGCCGGTACTTAACCATTTTTATGTTCCCTGGGATTCCAAACCATAACCTTATCACTGTTGTTGTCACAAAAATGGTGAGGTTAATTCAAATAATTAAAGGGATAGTTCACCCAAGAATGAAAATTCTGTCATTGATAATTACCCATCCTCAGGTCGTTCCAAACCCGTAAAACCTTCGTTCATCTTCGGAACATTAAGATATTTTTGATGAAATTCGAGAGCTATCTGAGCATAGACAGCAATGCAACTGACACGTTCAAGGCCCAGAAAGGTAGTAAAGACATCGTTAAAATAGTCCATGTGACATCAATAGTTCAACCGTAATTTAATGAAGCTACGAAAATACAAAAAAGAAAACAAAAACAATGAATTTATTCAACAATTTCTTCTCTTCCGTTTCAGTCTTCAGTCTTTGAGTATGACGACGCATGCGTGTGGTGCTGAACGTCCATCTCTCTTAGTTCATCGTCTTTATATTCTGGCTCAAATAAGTAAGGCTTGGCAAAAATTGAAAGTCATCCTCTGTTCGTAAATCTTGAGTTTACGAAGACTGATTTACGTACACTGTGCATCTTCCTCTGCTTCCTCTCCCGCGTCAGCAGCATCACATGCATGCGTTGTGATACTCTCATGAACGCACGGCGAAGACTAAAACGAAAGAGAAGAAATTGTTAAATAAAGTCATTATTTTTGTTTTCTTTGTGCACAAAAAATATTCTCGTAGCTTCATAAAATTATGGTTGAACTGCTGATGTCACATGAACTATTTTAACGATGTCCTTACTACCTTTCTGGGCCTTGAATGTGTCAGTTGTGTTGCTGTCTATGGAGGGTCAGAGAGCTCTCGGATTTCATCAAAAATATCTTAATTTCTGTTCTGAAGATGAATGAAGGTCTCACAGGTTTGGAACGATATGAGGGTGAGAAATTAATGACAAAATTTTCATTTTTGGGTGAACTATCCCTTTAAATGCTTTATTTATTAGAACCGCAGGATCTTAACACTCGTTAATATTTGTATTCATTAATAATAAACTACAACTTAATCTTTCATTTGTCTTTCTAAAAATGGTACAACATCACAAAACCATTACTTCTTTTTCATTTTTAGCCACTTTCATTTCAAGATCGTATCGCGCCTCATCAACGACATCTATCTTGCGGTGAAGCTCTTTGCATAGTTCCTGAAAAAACAAACATTAAAGACATTCATCAATATACTGTATATTTATTTCTCCATGTTGCTGGTGCAGAAATGCTTATTCAAGAAAATACCTGGAGCTCCTGTGCAGACAGACCAGATAGTTTGAGAGGAGGAACCCTCTCATTAAGAGCCTCATCCCTCTCTCTTTTGTTCTGCTCTTTTTCAGCTGCCAGCATAGATGTGGCCTTCTTCAGTAATTTGCCCTGTAACATAACAGCACTGATGTGGCTATAAAGTTCCAAAGATTAGCACGTAGCTTAGCGCATAGCGCAGCACACTGCTAACACAGCCAGCCATTTCGTCATGGATTCTAGTCTTGCCTTTCATTACTTTGCGGACATTTAATATGTGTGCATGTTCACTAACCGCATCAGTATTACTAAAAAATATGATACACTGTTCAAAGATTTGCGGTCAGAAAGTTATACTCTCCAAGGCTGAATTTGTTTTTTTCAAAAATACAGTAAAAACAGTAATATTATGAAATAATATTACAATTTAAAATAACTGTTTTATAACCATTTGAATATATTTAAAAATATAATTTATTTCTTTGATGCAAAGCTGAATTTTCAGCATCATTACTCCAGTCTTCAGTGTCAATGATCCTTCAGAAATCATTCTAATATGCTGATTTGCTGAAACATATCTTATTAATGTTAAAAACAGTTGTGCTGCTTAATATTTTTGTGAAAAAAACTGATACATTTTTTACATGAAATTGAAATATTTCTTAACATTATAAATGTCTTTACTGTCACTTTTGTTAAAATTACTGCATCCTTGCTGAAAAAATATGATTATGATATATGATATTAAAAATATGATATTATTAATATTTATTATTGAATTTCTTAAAAAACATGTACTAACCCTTTACTAACTTATTAAACAGTGTATTTTATTAAAAACAAACAGACAACTTACTTTTAAGAGCAGCCTCCTTGTGGCAGTATACTTCGATTTTTTCTGAAAAACAATACAAGTCATGTTTAATCTCTCCAAATTATTTCTGAATAGCTTATGAATTATGGTATATCTTGCCAAAACATACCGGTCTACAGTGACGAAGCACAGAGCAATACGATAAGAAAAAAAAGAAACACCAAAATGTATTAACAAAAGACATCAATAGATCCACTCTACAATTTTAAAAATAAGGTTGTCAAAGTACTTACCCTTCAGACATGGTTACTTCACTGTATGAACACTGAAAAGGAAAATATTTTATAATTATAGAACGTGTTTAAAAGGACATCACATTTGATCACATTATCACAGTAACAAAGGTGATGGATGGATGTCCATGTATGTGATCCTAAATGTGACCCTGGATCACAAAACCAGTCATAAGTGTTAATTTTTCAAAATTGAGATTTATACATCACCTGAAAGCTGAATAATAATCTTTCCATTGATGTATGGTTTGTTAGGATCGGACAGTATTTGGCTGAGATACAACTATTTGAAAATCTGGAATCTGAGGGTGCAAAAAAATCTAAATATTGAGAAAATCGCCTTTAAAGTTGTCCAAATGAAGTCCTTAGCAATGCATATTACTAATTAAAAATTAAGTTTTAATATATTTACAGTAGGGAATTTACAAAATTTATTCATGGAACATGATCTTTACTTAATGTCCTAATGATTTTTGGCATAAAAGAAAAATGGATAATTTTGACCCAAACAATGTATTTTTGGCTATTGCTACAAATATAGCCCAGCGACTTAAGACTGGTTTTGTGGTCCAGGGTCACAAATGTGTCAAACACAAATTCAGTGTGTATGAATCTTTGCGTCAGATTTGCGTCGCTAGGAAACATTCTTACAGTCCACACATAGAACATAATCTGGAAAGGTGACGAGTGCCAAGTATTTGAAATGCACAGGAGTCATGATGTAGAGGAAAATTTAATTTGGGGCCCTCATATCCAAAGAAGACTGTTTATATAAAGCACTGGTGCCAAGCACTCTATCTGTACCTATTCATTGCATTCGTACCTATTGTGCCTGATAAAGCACATGCTTGTTAGTGTTCCCAGCCCGGCTAAATTTGAACATTGCTGCCATTCTTTCATATGGCCCAGTTTCAAGCTCTAGCCTTGATCTCACTACACTCACGGATCCCGGCCAGAACTCAAGTTTTGGAAAAGGTACACTACCAGTCAAAAGTTTTGAACTGTTTTTTAAAAAAGTCTCTTCTGCTCACCAAGCCTGCATTCATTTGATCCAGAGTACAGCAAAAACAGTATTTTGAAATATTTTTACTATTTAAAATAATTGTCTTCTATTTGAATATATTTTAAAATGTAATTTATTCCTGTGATTTCAAAGCTGAACTATCAGCGTCATTACTCCAGGCTTTAGTGTCACATGATCCTTCAGAAATCATTCTAATATTCTGATTTGCTGCTCAAAAAACATTTATTAGTATTATCATTATTATGTTGAAAACAGCTGAGTAGAATTTTTTCAAGTTTCTTTGATGAATAGAAAGTTCAGAAGAACAGCATTTTTGTAACAGTTTTGTAACTTTTGTAACATTCTAAATGTCTTTATCATCACTTTTGATCAATTTAAAGCATCCTTACTAAATAAAAGTATTAATTTCTATTATTTCTTTCCACAAAAAAACTAACAAAAAAAATGATACTGACTTCAAGCTTTTGAATGGTATAGTGTGTAATGTTACAAAAGCTTTTTATTTCAGATAAATGCTGATCTTTGGATCTTTCTATTCATCAAAGAATCCTGAAAAAAAAAATTACTCAGCTGTTTTAAATATTGATAATAATAGTAATAAAAATGTTTCTTGAACAGAAAATCAGCATTTTAGAATGATTTCTGAAGGGATCATGTAACACTGAAGACTGGAGTAATGTTGCTGAAAGTTTAGCTTTGATCACAGGAATAAATCACATTTTAAAAATGCACTGTTAATTTTTTTATGCATTTTATTTTTCAAAGATTGCTTTTACTTTTATATACATTTTTTGGTATAGTGAGTCTTTTATCCTAATAAGGAAAAATGTAAAATGTTCAACATACAACTTGTGTATGGTTAACTCATACTTTAATATTTAGGAATGCAAATTTAGGAATTCAGAATTCAGAAACGCCACAAGTTCAGAGGCATTTTCATTACTCACCAGAGCGAATTATACGACTTATAATTTTTTTTCCGACTTCTGAGTACCTAAGTGCCAGACAAACCATCTGAGAACTGTTTTGATGGTCTAATTGGTTCTGTGAGCCAAATCTCTAGCTAAGTCAAGTACGTTGTATCTTGTATCCACACTCCTCCAAGTCTAAGCTGGCCGTGAAACAGCTACAGTATTTCATAACATACATTCCTTAAAGTTGACACAAGCAGCTTGTTACGGAAATACATGGTGTGGCATTTGCTAATCCCTGCAGGGAACCGCGGTCGTGACACGGGAGAATGTAGGATGTACATATACATACACAGTGAAGGTGTGAGTATGATTATCTATAAATGTCCAAATGTGTGCTGTAAATCTACGAGCGATAAACAGATCATACAATACAAATCCCCTCAAATGTTTAGCAATAAACTCAAAATCCTTAAGTATTTATGACAACGTGTGGGTCCCTTAAACTGGTGCTGTGAGTGTGATAGCTTACCTTGAACTAGGAGGCTATCAGGGCAGGGTGAGTTGTGTGGTGCCGTCGAAGAGGAATAAACGTTATATGTTTTTCGTGAAGGATTTATGTGTTGAATCCTGCGTGTGAATGGCTCACTAAAATAGACCCCTGTTGCGTCTCTTGTCCTCACGTGTGCAAATATCTGGGCAATTTGTTCTCCACCTTCCTCAATGGCATTTGGACAGGGTCGTGCACATTTCCAAATGCCCCCAACACTAGTGCAGGGGTATGCACTTCAATTCATCTCTATTGTACTAGTAATGTAGCAACTTGTAATCAGGATTATTATGGTTAACTAAAACTAAAATGATTCAAAAACAGTTTTGTTCATTAAAATAAAGCTGAAATAAAATAAAATAAAATATAAATATTAGATTAAAAAATAAATATATATATATATATATATAATACCTTATTGACCTTATGTACAATAAGACCTTATCGACCTTATTGACTTGCTAACATTAGTTAATTAACATGAACTAACAATGAAAAATACTTTTAAAGCATTCATTAATCTTAAGTTTGTTTAAAAATGTAATATGTTAAAATCAAAAATATCTATTAATATTAATGGACCTGGGGTAACATGAGCTTACAATTACAGTTGTATTTTTTATTAACTAACATCAACAAAGATGAATAAATACTGTAACAAATGTATTGCTCATTGCTAGTTCATGCATTAACTAATATTATCTAATGGGACCTTATTGTAAAGTGTTACTTTTAAATTTGATTTGAATTTAATTAAACTGCACTGTAACTTTGTCAATTCACAAAATAAGTTTATTTTGTTGACATATATGATTTATTAACTCGACAATTGTAATAAATGCTCTCCTCATGAATGCTAAAGTTAACTGGCCTTTTCATTAACCTGCATGCTTGTGTTTGAGGACCATAAAAGCAGAGTTCTTCAAGGCTATGGAGCCCGCGTGCCATGTAAATGGGGTGAGGGCAGACAGTAACTCATGTGTACTTGTTTAAAAGGGACTGACAGCACCATCCTAAAAGTCTGAAGATTTTAATTATAATTTACTCAAGGTTGTATAATTATAGTGCACTTAAATCTCGTTCTAGGCCACAAAAAGCAACTTACGTGAACGTAATGGCAAAGGGTTCAATGACAATGCGACATTGTAGTATTTTTATGAGATTTTATTAAAGTGATACTGACCTTTGTGTGCTGATAGGTCATGTAGGCCCAGCATGTGACTAATTACAGCTTCCAGTGATGATACTGTGCCATGAGTTTTTGCTGTGTGTCAGAATGAGATGGGGGTTTTACAAGAGCTTCTCAAATCCTCTGCTGACTGCTGGCATGTAGCGGTAGTTATCAGTGTCAGCAGACCTTGTGAAGCCTTTTTAGTGGAAGTTTGCTGTGTAATGAAAGCGTAAAACCAACATGGTTCTGTGGGGTGTGTTTAAAGAGTCTTGTAAAGACAGTCTCTGGCAAATGGTGTTACAATTCTGTATGAAAATAAAATTTATTAGAATGTAAGACACAACTGTTTGAAGAGATATAGAGAATAAATATATATTGTTCTTACTTTGATTTAAATGACCCTATTAATTATTCTTTGAACTGACCTGAGCCCTCTAGTGGTAATGAGGTGATTTTTTTTGACAGTATTTTGCCTTTTAGAGGTTTTGCTGGTCATTTGCTGTTGTGAAAAATTATTTATTATTCTTTATGTTTCTTTTATACTACCATTCAAAAGTTTATGTGTGTGTGTTGGAAGTTGAATTGTGATATAATATTACAATTTAACTGTTTTCTATTTTATTATATATTTTAAAGCTGAATTTTCATCAGCCATTACTACACTCTAAAAAACTATTCAGGGGACCTGTTACCACAACTTAAAGAAATGCGTGGTTGCAAGTTAAAATTTTTCATTTAAGTTGCAAACATATTTTGTTGAGTTCAGTTGACATAATAATGTTGATCATTACATTAACTTAATATTGTGCATAATTTAAACTCAAATTTCTGCCGTTAATTGAATTTCTTAAAAAAATTAAGTTGTCTTGTTAACTTGGAAATTGGGTAGTGGATTTCTAGTTCCCAGCATGCTTTGCATCAGACTGGATATGGAGAGTAAATGTTGAAATTAAGTGTTATTTTATGTGTTTTTTTAGTGAAGGGAAATACCTGTTAGTGTTTGACATTTAAAAGACTTTGTGTAGTTGAAGTTTTTGTGGTTACCGTTGTGCTGAAGAGTAGACCACATGAAGGTAAACACAACACTGCGCTAGGTTAGATAAATGCTAACTGCTCCTGACAGGTAGCTTCTTACTTCATTAAATGTAAATGCTAAATAAGTTACATTTAGCATGTGTTATGATAGCTGTGGATTTGAACTCAAAAAAGATAATATAAATTGGTTCCAGGCCCACAAAACCATTAGTTGGAGCAACTTTTTTTTTTTTGAGTAATCCACATAAAAATGTGTGTTTATATTACAAATTAAATTCTTCTAACTCAGTGTAGTTTGTTTGTTGAATATAATTTCATTAGAATCTGTCAGAACTCAAAAAATAATGCAAAACTGGTGTTTATATATATATATATATATATATATATATATATATATATATATATATATATATATATGAAAGGATTTGTTTAAATATCCAACTTTGCTTGTTAAAATCACTTTTTGGTGAAGTATAACCTAAATTTATCTAGTCCTGTGTTTCAGTGGTGGAAATTGAAACAAGTAGGTCATCTTACATCTCGAAACCAAGTTGCTATTAAAACTTTGAGTCTAACGTCCAACTTAGTATTAAATATAACAGTTTGACAAATGGCTGAGAACAAACTTTTTTAGTTGAATGTGTTGCATGTGTAGTTAAAGGACTTGCTTTTGAGGTAGACTTGAATAAAAAAAGAACACGTTCGTGAGAAAAGCTTTATATCTTTGTGTGCGTCAGGCTCACCTCCTCCCCTTTATCAGATCTCCTGGTTTCCTCTAAATACAGATAGAATCTAAAAAACCATGAGAGGATGTTCGATGATCTGTCACTGTCACTTAAAAAGCAGCGTATTTCTGTCGCAGTACCAGAGAAAACATTAAATACAATGGGTGTGATTTTTGTCTCTCTTTTCACTCTGCTTTCATGCGTCATGATGAAAATCTCACCGCTGCATCTCATTGAACTCCCTCCGATGGAATGTTCTCAAGAGGTAAAGTTGCAGTTTGTTCCCTTTTATCCATAAACATTAATGTTATTCATATAAAAACGTTCAGTTTTTCATTATGCTGTTTTCTAACAGGGAGTAGCATGTAATGTTCAAGTAGGCAAGTATAATTTGATGTCGTCTAAATTGACAGTAATATGAGGTTTTAAAGACAAAATCAAAAATATGTTCATCAAATATTTCTATGATGGTCTTAGGTAACTGTTCAGATGAGGGTTGGGTGGTGCCAAGGTACAATGCCCCAGGGTTTCCTGATGTAATTGCAAAGGTAGCAGCCAAGAGGGATGACAGTGGACAGTTTGCACCAGTCCTATATATTACATGGAGCCAGTTACCAGATGGTAAGACATGTATGATAACGTATAGCTACGCACAAGACTACAATATTTAAAAATAACCAAATCGTTTCAATCAAAGTGACTTTTTGGCAGGAAATGTTCTTCCTCTAACAGAACCTGTATTAAAGTGTTTTTTTATTAAATTATTTTCCTCAGGGAGTATATTTGCTCTCAGTGGGACTGAAGTGCTTGTGGTTGAAATGTCGACAAATCACAGCGTTTGTGTTCGTTACATTTTTCATAACATGCTATCGTGTACAAAAAACCCAGGACTGGGCAGGGTAAGAGTACTAATGCTTATATAATCATAGATCCACTGAAAAAGTGTACTTTGAAACAATTTTCACTTAGAAATTGTTAGTAAATTTCACAAATGCAAAAGTAACACATTGAATTAAACTTGAAATTTTGAAGTAAAAAGACTGAAATAGTATTTTCTTGTAAAACATACTTCAATCATCTTTATTTACAGAAAAAACAACAACATTTTTTTATAGTGTACTATGCAGTGTTATTCACACCATTGTTTCAGCTTTGTCTCTTTGCTTCATCTCTTCAGTGGACATTTTCTTTGGACAGAATTGTGCTCATCCCCAACTTTAAATACCAGGTTTTTGTAACTAATTTACCAAAGCCAGACATAGGGAGCTATACAACAATAACCAACATCACAGTTCCAGGTGAGAAGGAATAAATGACGTAATCAAATGGTTGATTTACAGTCACACCAGAGGTGTTAAACTGGGGTTAGGACTTGGTTTTATGCAGACCAGTCAAGTTCTTCCGCACTGACTGAATCAATCATTTTCTTTTTGAACCTTGCCTTATACACAGAGGCATTGTCATGTTAGAATAAAAAAGGGTCCTGTCCAAACTCTTGCTATAATATTAGAAGCACACAATTCCCTAGAATATCATTATATGCTTAAACATTAAGATTTATACTCATGGAAATTACTAAAGTAGTCAAACCTGTTCATTAGAAGGAGGCGACCCAATACTTTTGGCAATATAGTGTATGTCCAGTTCTTAAAAAGCAAACTGCTGTTAGGTAAATCTGTTTGTCATTTTAGAGCGCATTTGGAATACGAAGGTAGAATGGTCAGTGCGAAAAGATAAAGAAAATGATGACTTGGTGATAACCATAGAATTTCAACCAGAAGAGTTCTCTGACCAATACAAAGTCTCCATCTGCAGTCCTGACCTACAGCCAGAACCGTTTCACACTGTCATAAAGGTACATTTAATGTTCAATATCTAAAAGACTCCACACTGCCACCAGTTGAATGTTCCATCATAAATGTATATTCATATAAGCATGAGAGTGAATGCTAAATTAATTCTGTTTTAAAGGGTAATGAGCTATTTCTTAAGGTTAATTTCACACTGGAAGCATTTCGGATAAATCACTGCAATTTGGAACTGGTGGTGAGTTATAGTACCATTTTTATGTGAGTACTGTTTGTTAATAATATTCAGTTGTATGAGGATGTTTTGTTAATAATTTTTCTCATATCACTAAATGACTAAAAGATGCCCTGTTCAACAGATTCAGCCACTGTCTGTTCAAAGCATGAATAACTGTCTGGAATACAGAAGGAAATTTGATATCTGTCCCTGTATGTATTATACATTAACAATAAATATCTTATTGCATGTGTATTTTTAATTAGCCACCATTCAAATTACGATACACAGCAATTCAAATGTTTCAATGTATGGTCTTAAACACAACTGAAGTTTATTTGACCTCTATTTTATTTAGGTAGACTATTATCTTTATTAACATATTAATGTCAGTTCTTCCAGGTGCTCCTGTTGTTTTTATCATTTTGGTGACACTGGGGCTGTTGTTGGCTTCATTGGCTGCTGCTGTTTGCATTTTTGGCTGTATTGTATTTTTGAAGAACAAGGAGTCACATAAAGGTCAGTGCAAATAAAACAATCAAATAAATAAACACATAACTTAAAGATGCAATGAAACAAAAGCAGGGACATTATCAAAAAAGAAAAAAATCTATGGCGGAAACTTGATTGTATGCATCAGTTGTTGATTGTTGATTGGATTTATCTCAAAAGTGGAAAAACTTGTACTTATACTTTAATGGACTTTCATGATTCAAAACAATATATATATTTTCTGTGTAAGTAATCAGATACACTCTGGACTGCCAAATCCAAAAATATGTGCACATAAAATACGGATTTGAGAAATTGTGTCTGAGTGCTTCAAAATATGGCAGAGAAAATATAAGCAAAAACACACCCAATGCCCAAATTCTTTATTCATCTTTATTCATCATTTTGTAGTAGATTTAAAAAAAATCTAGTTGAATTTAATGGGATAGTTCATCCAAAAATGAAAACTCTGTCATTAATTACTCACCCTCATGTCGTTCCAAACTCGTAAAACCTTCGTTCATCCTCGGAACACAAATGAAGATATTTTTGATGAAATCTGAGAGCTGTCTGACCCTCCCATATACAGCATGATCAAGGCACAGAAACGTAGTAAGGACATCGTTAAAATAATCCATGTGACATCAGTGGTTCAACCGTAATTTTACAAAGCTACGAGAATACTTTTTGTGCGCAAAGAAAACAAAAATATCGACAATTCCTCTCCTCAGCATCACCCTGGCACCATTTTGGAGAGTATCAAGACACATGCGCGTACTTTGATCTGAACGTAAACAAGGCGCAGCGCATGCATGTTCTGTGTCAGCAGCACCACACACATACCTTGTTTACGTTCACATCAAAGCACGCGCATACATCGTGATACTCTCCAAAAAAATAAAGTCATTATTTTAGTTTAGTGCACAAAAAGTATTTCTGAGGTTCGTAAAATTAAGGTTGAACCACTGATGTCACATGGACTATTTTAACAATGTCCTTACTACCTTTCCGGGTCTTGAACATGGTAGTTGCATTGCTGTCTGGGTCAGAAAGCTCTCAGAGTTCATCAAAAATATCTTAATTTGTGTTCCGAAAATGAACAAAGGTCTTATGGGTTTGGAATGACATGAGGGTGAGCAATTAATGACAGAATTTTCATTTTAATAATAATCATGACCTTTGACAGAAACGCCCACCTCAGACAGCTCAACATGTCCAAAGGGTAAACTAGAGTGGAATCCTGTTCACAAGCCTAAGAGGGTCATCATCATCTACTCTCTGGACCACCCCCTGTACAAAGAAATCATCTTAAAGTTATGTGCCTTTATGAGGGCTAAATGTGGCACAGACGTCACTCTGGATCTCCTGGACTCCGCCTGGCTCACCACAATCGGCAGAATTCAGTGGCTGGACATGCAAAGGGAACGAATTTCCAAGTCCTCAGATAAAGTCCTGATCTTGTGCTCTCCAGGCGTACATGCCAAGTGGAAGGCCATGTGCAGTGAACACAAAGTGAGACTGAAGGAAGATGAACATTCACCCATAGGAGACATGCTCACACCGGCTCTGAGTCTCATTATACCAGATTTTGTTCATGCTTCATCTTTCCACAAGTACATGGTGGCGTATTTTGATGACGTGTGCAGTGAGGATGACGTTCCAGCACCTTTTAACGTCGTGGTGAAGTACAAACTCATGAAGCACTTTGAAGAACTTTACTTCAGAATCCTAGACATGGAAAAACATGAGCCAGGACGGATTAAGTGCATTGAAGGCATTAGGGAGAATGATTACTTCAACTGTCCATCAGGACGAGGACTTCGGAATGCTATTCAAGCTTTTAAAAATTACCAGCTGAAGAATCCAAATTGGTTTGAAATGGAGCTTTTGGACACTGATGATGAAGAAGAGGAAACCATCTTGGAGTCAACGTTTCCTACAGACATTAACTATAGCTCTGTCACTGAATGCCATCAGCTGTTTGAAGAGCATAAAGCTCATACATTTGTCAATATGATTAAGTATCAGAATTATGAACATGTTTTAAAGTCTTCCATTGCAGAGACAGCTATAATACTGAGCGAGAATTCTTCAGTTCTTACCACAGATGTGCATTATAGTGGTTCAGTACGAAGTAGCTTTACAGCTATTGATGTGCAAGGTTTACCAGCAACTAAACCTGTGGCACAACATGCTTTATGCTTACAGGCTCTGTGAAAATGTCTGAATTACACCTGACATAATCAGACTTGTTATATTTTATCATTTGCTTTTATATATATATATATATATATATATATATATGTAATTACATTTTTTTGTCTATATAAGTTAATAAGTTCTATATAAGTTCTAAATTCACTATAGTTAATTTGATTTTATGCAATCATGTTATTTTGTTTACTTATGCAGTAAAAAATAAAGTAAATAAATAAATAAATGACATATAACCACAACAAACATGTTTATGTCAGAAAATTCAGTTTGCTGGTAACTTCATCAGATTATGTAGCTATGACAGAGCTAGTGCATCATACAATAATTATTTTGGGTGCTGTTCTCAAATCTATAGGCAAGATTTATATTTATCTACAAAACTAATTTAAAGCATTTAATTCAGCCAGAGTCCATATATATGAAAGTGGCCTTTCAAGTTTTCAAACCACAATATAGAAAATATAAGACAAAATATTTTTGCCCCCCCAAAAATACAAAACTGACAAAAAGTCACGTTTTTTTGTAGTAATTCTGACGTAATTGTCAAGAAATAAACATTTTAAATAAGCTACATTTTCATATGAATAACAGTCATACCAAGACTTAAGGTTGTGATACGAAAATTGTATTTCTTTTTTCCGAACCTGTAACTAAGGAATATGTAAATTATAGACCTGTTGCTTTCATACATGATTTACGAAGAATGGACTATCAATCATTTATTGTTTTTTGTCGATACAATATTCCATATAATTATTACTGACATGTATTGAAAATCCGATATTACCGTTGTAACCATTTAATAATTAAAATTGTAAATCCCCTATCTGACAGATATTCTGAGTAAAAGGCGATTCTCAACTAGTACAAACAGACCCAACCGGATCAAAGTTCAACCTAGTGGAGTCCAGCCGAAAAGCAAAAAGTTTAAATTGAGAATTTAACATCCAGAATAAAGCATTGGATTTATTTAAGCCGAATCGCAGCTGAAATCACTACTAAAAGTGAGTAGCGCGTGAGAAGCGTTTTAATGAGCGATAGAGCCTCCTTTCTGTCTTCACTGAACGACTGAAATACTGAATTGTTTACTTACAGGAGCCGTATGTTGCTTTTATGTTTAGTGGATTTCTATGTTTCGTCTTTTATAACGTGTAGGATTGTGACAATTGCTTATATCACGTTACTTGTTTCAAACAAATAGAGCACGACAAATTGTTCCCTTTGAAGTTTGTGGAAACTCTCCAGCGCGCTGTGGCTTGATTGTATTTTACGTTGAGAGTTTTTGCCGACCTGAAGATCAAGTTCTGAAGATGTGGAGGTTGTCTGCGTTTCTTAGACGTTGCATTACAACTTCACACAGCAGACATCGCAAAAAAGGTAAACTAGCACAAAGCACAGCTCTAGATTCAGGTATTTGCATTCAGAGGAACCATGTCCCATTTATCATGTTACTATACAATACGTCGTTCAGACTAATTGAACCACTGTAGATTATACACTGAGTATTTCATCTATAAATCATTATATACTGTCAAAGTTGTTTCAAACCTGTTTTCTTATCTTTAAAGGAACACAGAACAAAATATTTAGCAAATGTTCAAGCTTTAATTTCCATACAAAGCAAGTAAAGGGGTACCTGGGCTATCAGGCTCTAAAATGACCAAAAAGCACCGTAGAAGCAATCCATGTGAATCATACTGTATTCCACTTTATGAGGAACAGACCAACAATTTTGTAAAATGTAATTTTCTTTATATCATTTGTCAAATACCAGACGTATGAGAACCAATTCAAACTTGGTGAGCATGTCTTGGGTCACCAAATTTGGTACAGTGGTTTGAATACAGTGTTGTATGGGTCATCTATTCAATGTTTCTACTACAGACAGCCTGTTTATCATCCATCCTGATGTGAAAGAGGCTTTAGCCAATCACAGGCCAGTTGTGGCTTTGGAAAGCACTATTATCACACATGGAATGCCTTATCCTCACAATCTCAGGTAGAAAAATATGATAAATCTCTTACAGTGCTGTCAAATAGTTATCATGTTGAACTTTTCCCTCATGCCATTCTAAAATCAGGTTGTCACATGACTTTTTATCTTAAAAACTGTACAGACTAATTCTGTTTTATTACTGCACAAGGGTTTTAAAGACAAAATGGAGAACTTTTAATCTGTGCACTGATTCATATCTGAAAGATTTAGTATTTACCCATCGATTGCATTTCCTTTTGTATTTCAGTACAGCAAAGGAAGTGGAGGCGATTGTGAGGGCTGAGGGTGCAATCCCTGCAACCATTGGGATTCTTGAGGGCAGGATTCATGTGGGCCTTTCTTCAGATGAACTGGACTTTTTGGCACAGAGCAAAAAGGCACTAAAAGTGTCCAGAAGAGACTTACCTTATGCCATCAGCAAGGTCTGGAGCTGAAGTAATCTTTATTTGTAACTATGTGATTATACATCTGAAATGTCTTGTTTTTTTTTTGATAATTTAGAGTTTGTCGGGTGGCACAACTGTCTCTGGCACAATGATTGCGGCTCACAGGGCTGGGATTCCTGTATTTGTAACTGGAGGCATTGGAGGAGTACATATAGATGGAGAAAACTGCATGTTTATTTTCTAAATTGTTCTTATATCTATGTGGAAATGTATACTGGCCTATATTTAATGACCAATGTATTGTCTCTTGTAGCCCTGGATGTGAGCGCAGACCTTACTGAACTGGGTCGAACCCCTATTGCTGTTGTGTCTGCTGGGGTGAAATCCATCCTAGATATCGGTCGCACTCTTGAGTTCTTGGTAAGACCTTAAAGCAGGGGTGGGGAACGTTGATCCTGGAGGGCCGGTGTCCCTGCAGAGTTTAGCTCCAACCTTAATCAAACACACCTGAACCAGCTGATCAAGGTCTTTAGGATGCAGTTAGGTATTTTTTTCCCAGGGTTTTTCAGGGTTGAAGCTAAACTCTGCAGGAGAGTGGCCCTCCAGGATCAACGTTCCCCTACCCTGCCTTAAAGGATTAGTTAACTTCCAGAATAAAAATTTCCTGATAATTTACTCACCCCATGTCATCCAAGATGCTCATGTCTTTCTTTCTTCAGGCGAAAAGAAATTATAGTTTTTGAGGAAAATATTGCAGGATTTAAGGGCCAAACTGCAGTTTCAGTGCGGCTTCAAAGGGCTCTACGTGATCCAAGCTGAGGAATAAGTGTCTTATCTTGTGAATCAATTGGTCATTTTCTAAAAAATAAATAAATATGTATATACTTTTTAACCACAAATGCTCATCTTACACTAGCTCTGCGATGCGCGTCCACGACTTCAAAAAGGTCACACGCAGTTAGTTCTTCTTCTGTGTACTTAGGTTCAAAAAGGTAAGGTATGGCAAAAACACTCCATTTCATTTCCTCCTCCAACTTCAAAATCATCTGGCATCGTTGTTTTACCTTTTTTTGTAAAGGGTGTTTGACTTTCTTTGCACGTTCGCTTTGTAAACATTGGGTCGTTGCTTTCACCTATGTCACGCATGACCTTTCCAACATGATTATTACATAAATGCTTGAGGTCAAGCTAGTGTATTTGTGGTTAAAAAGTATAAAAACTGTATTTTTTTTTTTTTTTTTTAGAAAATGACCAATTGTTTTGCTAGTTGAGACCTTTATTCCTCTGCTGGGATCATGTAGAGGGCTTTGAAGATGCATTGAATCTGCAATTTGGACCTTCAACCTGTTGGATCTCATTGAAGTCCACTATATGGAGGAACATCCTGGAATGTTTGAATAGATGAATAGTTTGCCCAAAAATGAAATTTCTGTCATCATTTACTCACCCTCACTAATCATTTACTATTCAGGTTGTTCCAAACCTTTAGGACAGTTGAACACAAAAGAAGATATTTTGAATGTTTGTAACCATTGACTTCCATAGTATTTTTTTCGATATCATAATTACAATTAATTATATATATATATATGTATATATGTATATATGCTTAAGTTCTAATTCAAAGATAAGTGCTTTTATTTACAGGAAACTCAGGGAGTGTGTGTGGCCACATATGGAGATTCAAAGAGCTTCCCGGCTTTCTTCTCTCGGGAAAGTGGATTTACTTCTCCTTACCGTGTCTCCAGTCCTCAAGAAGCAGCGGATCTTATTGGCAAGTCTAAGTGTTTAAGCTTTTACCGCATCTACATCTCAGTAAATGTCAATATCGCTCATTTACTGAATGCTGCAGTGATCCTAATTGAAAGAGCTAGTTGAAACAGAGATCATAAATAAAGATCCTCTGACTTAAACTCATCCTGCTTAGTCATTTGTGAAGGGCTCTTTAACTTTCTCTTTCCTCAACAGCAAGCACACTGTCTCTGGGTCTGCAAAGTGGTCTTCTGTTGGCCATTCCCATCCCTGAGGAACATGCAGCCATGGGACAACAGATAGAAGATGCCATACAAATAGCTGTGACTGAGGCCAGGTAGAGAAAACTTGTGCTTGGCCATGCCACACAGAATGATAAACACTTCTGAAAAAGCATTTTCTTTTTATATCTGAAGATCAAAAGGTGTCACAGGAAGAGATGTCACCCCTTTTATCCTTCAGCAAGTCAATGAACCAGTATCCGTTTAAGACACAAAAGATAGATTGTCCTGATGAATCTTATTGCATTTATATTCTTATATACTTACAATGACATTAGCTTTTTATGTTCATTTTGGTTTCATGTGTCTTTTTGTGGTATTTTCCTGAAGTTTATTCATTTTCAGATAAAGCACTCATCCATAACAATGCCAAGGTGGGCAGTCAGATTGCATGTGCTCTTTCTAAACATAAAGAAAAAAGTGGAGGCAATTTCAGAGGTGACAGTAAGACACAAAAGTCAAAGGACCAGAGAGTAGACTCCAAAACTGTAAGTGGTACGGTAGAATAAAAGTCTCAGATGGTCTTTACTAAACATAAGCTCTTATAGAAAGACACATTTTATTTTAAGTGTATTGTTAGCTAAAACTTAAATTAAAAATAGTAAATTTTGTTATTTGAAATAAAGCTGAAATTTTTGCCTGGACAACCAATTGAAATATGTTTAAGTACTAAAAATTTAGAAATATTAAAAATCCAACAAATAATAAAAATGACAAAAGCACATAACATTACTAATACTTAAAATGAAAATATAAAAATAAAAGCCAATTTAACATTAATAAATACTGTAATATTATATAAATAATGCTAAAATAACTGTCAGATTGTTATTGGTGGAATAAATGTAGATTTCATCGCTAAAGGAACGACAACAAAATTGGTGGTAAGTCTAATAACAAGCTAAGGAGCGTAAGCTACTTTTTATGACATTATACAGGTAAGTATTATGTTATATTATAAATATTATATTCGTGTTGTATTTTCAGTTTGGTCAGACAAATCCAGGAAGTGTTTGTCAGTCATTTGGAGGAGTGGGCAGAAATATTGCTGGTATGTAATGTCATTCATATTATTATGAATGAATATGTGCAATTCCTCTGTTTTTGAACTGATATTGTCTATATTTCCTGTAGACTGTTTAAGCAGATTAGGGCACAAGCCTCTCTTCGTCTCTGCCATCGGCAAAGACTCTCATAGTGACGCTGTATTAAACTATTGTAAACACATGGTGAGTTATATTTTGCATTTTATTGCTCTTGTACCCAAAACTTAATTGGAGCTACAGTTTTTTGCTTTATACTCATCAGGATACAAGTGCAGTTGCTAGATTACAGGACCAAAGGACTGCGACCTATTGTGCTGTTATAAGCGAGTCTGGAGAGTTGAGCCTGGGATTGGGCGACATGGACATCCATCAGCAAATACAAGAGCAGTATGTACGTATATTTGAAAATATACTACTAATCATAAGTGTGGGGTTTTTTATAAACATTTTTAAAAGTATCTTATGCTCACCAAGGCTGTTTTTTTTTTAATCAAATATATAGGAAAAGATGAATATTATGAAAGATTATTACAACTTTAAATAACCATTTTGTATTTGAATATATTTTAAAATGTAATTTATTCTTGTGATGCAAAGCTGAATTTTCAGCATCGTTACTCCAGTCTTCAGTATCACATGATCCTTCAAAAATAATTCTAATATGCTGATTTGCTCAAGAAATGTTTTTGTTATCCATGTTGTCAGTTGTACCACTGGACATTTTTGTTGAAACCATGATACATTTTTTCAGGACACTTGAAAAAATAAAAAGTTCAAAAGAACAGCATTTACTGTATTTACTGTCACTTTTGAACATGCTTGTTATATAAAAGAATTAATTACCTACTGACCCCAAACAGTTCCCAAACTTTTTGCAGCGTGCACCCCTTTCTAGTGTTTGACACATGTCAAGCAACCCCACCAACGTACTCCAGTTAAACACCACATTTTTAACTGCAATAACTAAATGCAAATATTCACTGTATACAGGGCTTGACATTAACTCTTTCGCTCACCAGCCACTGTGGCTAGTGGTTTTCCAAAATTACTAGCCACTCAGCATTTTCACTGGCCACAATTTTGCTGCTGGAAAATTACATTTTATATGACTAAAGTTACTGCATATTAAAATTTATTTAAATTGATTTCCAGGTCTTTTTTTTGCTTATAAAAAGGGCATTTCCCCCTAACCTTATTAAATGCATGTGTCATCTTTCATATCAAAATCTTACATTTTATTAATAATTTCACTTAATATAATAAGACTCTATAGGGCTGTTACCAATCAAATGAAATCAGTATTAACAAAACCAATCTTTCCACTGCAGAAGAAACAGAAGCAGCTGAAGTGGCATTTAGATGCATTTACACAGACAGTTTAATGAAGCTGAAATGTAGCATGAATGCATTTACACTGCAAAATTACAACAGCATAAATAATGCTGTGAGCTTGGTGTTTTAAATTGGTGTTTTTTATTTACAAATATGAAAAGTTGGGAAAAAATACAAAAAATAAATAAATTTGAAAGTAACCTGCCAACAGGTGGCAGCAAGTGAGTCATTGAGGCTTTAAAATGATTAGTTCAGACAGCTGATTCATTCAAGATTGAAGCAAGTGCCTGTCTTTATGAATGGACCACTGAATCATTGACTCAAATTATTAATTCAAAAACGCGAATCATTCAGTAACGAAACACCACTGTGTGTTGCTTAGAGATGCGCGACTGCTGCTAAGTTTGTTTCGAACTATTTTCGTTGAGCAAAAACAGTCCCGTTGACATTATTGTACTAAAATGTATGCCCGCCTAAGTCACTTAATTTTAACTACTCATTTGAAGTCTTGTTTAAAATCAATGTCGAATTTACAATCGTACTGATTTTCGGGGAAAACTGCACTCTCTTGGTCGTGTGATGTTAATTAAAGGTATCATTGGTGATTGTCTTCAGAAACATTTTTTGTTATTCTGGTTGAAAGTCTCTTCACATCCTGATAGCAATCATTAAGTTAAGTGGTCTAAATGTATTTATCTGTATTTATATATTCTGTGGAAGGTGTAGGACCAAGAAATGTTCGTCCAATCAAAACCCTCGGTCCGAGCGTTTTAATTGTCTTTTCTACCTGTCTGTCAACGTATGTATTTGTGTACCTCTGCGCACCCTGTTCGCGCAGACGCGATACGTCATCAGCGCGTTCACGCACGCTGTGCAGATAGAGCGAGAATGGCAGACAAACATCAACAACCCGATCTTCCTTCCTGGTATTGTAGTACTTTTACTAGCTATAAAGTTTTCTGACCGGTGAATGACACATGATGTAGCCCAGCGGTTCCCAATTCCAGTCCTCGCGCTCCCCGCTCTGCATATTTTGCATGTCTCGCTTAGTTAACACACCTGAATCAGATAACCAGCTCGTTAGAAGAGAGCTACGTGCATGAACTGTGTTCCGATTGACATGCTCCCTACACAGTGTTCATTGCTCCCTACTCCCTGAGCAGGGGAAATCCGTCGGAAATTTATTTCACTTCGTAACATTCATTCGCAGATTGCACTGCGCAGCGTCTTTACACACAGACGAAACTTACTGGAGAAGTGTGACATAATATACCTCTGTAAATAAATACAATTTAAATTCACGTCTTGCACACTTTAATGCCCTTTGTATGGAACATGCTTTGAACTGGAATCATGGCGGAATTTCTGGTGATGTCCACTTCGCAGGGCACTTATGACTTACGGTCAAATAGAACAAAAGTCAGACGTGATAAGATATACATATGAAATGTGCAGAGCGGGGAGAGCGTGAGGACTGTTATTGGAAACCGTTGATGTAGTAATTTAATGTTGCCTCTGGTATTCCGCTCTCTGGGTGTGTGTGTGTTCAGGGGGCGTGGCTTTGGACGGCGATTGCAGGGAGGGTGGGACATATGCTTTCAGTGCTATCAGGCTAAAGTTAGCATTTTCCGAGATCTCCCACTACGCCTTTAATTAGGCTAGGCAATATGTAATAAATATAAAAACGAAATTTTTTACCGCAGTATGTTTCTTCTGTGTGCAGTTGTGTTCATTTGTTTTGATTTCTCCATGAGATTGTCTCACATGAGCCTCAACTGCCGCAACCTTGTTACTATTGATTATCCATTATGAATTGCCGTTTATACCAAGTGTAATAAAATCAGAATCATTCTCACCGAAATTTTGAGCTTCCCTAATGTTTTAATTAGATTAGATTAGATTAGTTGTCCGGTCGGGTAAGTAAAATTCTCTTTCACTTGCCCCTTCAAAAAAAAACGCACACAGAACATCAAAAAGAATTCTCTCACGCACCCCTGCTGGTCGGTCTGTGCACCCCAGTTTGGGAACCGCTGTCTTAGAGTAAGCCTGATGCTATGTGGATTTTAGTCCAGTTATGTTAGTTTGCTTAGCATTTACATAAAAACTCACATCTAAACACTGACAAAAACCTTGTCAGATAAACACATTTAAAATGTTCAGTCTTTTTATTCCAAGTAAACAGAGGAAATAAAAATGATGACTCATCCTGTACTCACTCATTTTGTCCAATCAGATACACTATAGAATGAGATTGTCCCGCCCCTAATAGCACATGCAAATGACTAGAAAATAGCAAATGAGGACAAACTCTCTGATATTTATTTCCCACGTAAGCTGCCTGTTGCAGTAGGAAAATCTGCGAGGGTTTTAAAGTAACGGTAACAGCTATTGGACTGCATAAATCTTTTTTTATCACTACGTTCAGGTATCTCAGTTTGAGGATCAGCTTGCATCAGCATCTCTTGTAGTTCTTGATGGCAACATTCCCGTTTCAACCATTGATTACGTGTGCCGTATCGCCAAGAAACACGCAGTCCCTGGTAAACCTCATTTATGTAATACTGCTTCAGGGCATTGAGGTCATAGTTACAAGTAAGTTGTTACCTGCATATTGCATGTCTTTTTCTTTTGCTGCAGTGTGGTTTGAGCCCACGGATGCAGATAAGGCCTGTAAGCCCTTCCTGTCAGAGAGCTGGAAAGCCCTGTCTTATACCTCCCCCAACCTGGCTGAGCTCTGCACCATGAATCATACACTAGGGAAAAGGAAGTGGTGTGTGGCCAAGTATGGTGACCCATACTCGGAATTTGTCCTCTGCATTTAACCCATCCAAGTGCATGCACACAGTAGCGATCATACACCCGGAGCAGTGGAGAGCCAATGCTGCGGCGCCCGGGGAGCAGTTGGGGGTTCGGTGCCTTGCTCAAGGGTCTCACCTCAGTCGTGGTATTGAGGGTGGAGAGAGTGCTGGTTATTCACTCTCTCTCTATTAGGCACTTTAAATAAGCAAGTGCTTGACTGCTGGACAGGAAGTGGCTGAGCTACTTGAATAGTAATCAAAGTATAATTTTGTTTTAGAGTTGCCCAGATCACTTGAGGATGTCTTGGGCTGTGTACCGGCTCTCTCCCGCCCCCTGCTGGAGCATCTGCATTGTGTGGTGGTCACTTTAGGTTCGCTAGGTGTAATGGTGTGTGGAGAACATGATGCTGGGACTGTGAATTTGCAGCCACAAAAGCAAAAGTGAGTATGATGGCCTTATTATATTAATCATAAAGGAATAGCATGCAAAAATGAACATTTGCTAAGGATTTACTCACCCACAGGTGATGCAGAAGAGTTTTTCATGAGAACAGATTTGGAGAGATTTAGCATTACATCACTTGCTCAGCAATGGATCCTCTGCAGTGAATGGGTGCTGTCAGAATGAGAGTCCAAACAGCTGATAAAAACATCACAATAATTCACAAGTAATCCACACAAATCAAGTCCAGCAACTGACATCTTGTGAAATGAAAAGCTGTGTGTTTGTAAGAAACAAATTCATCAAGTCATTTTTACCTTCAAACCTCTTTAACTTCAAAACTCTATCCATAATATCGCATCCAAAATAAAAGATTTGTGTACATAATATATGTGCGTGTACTGTGTATATTTATTATGTGTATATATAGACACAAATGCATGTATATATTTAAGAAAAATGTTGTTTATATATTAAATATATTTATATATAATATAAATTATGTGAATAAAAATATACATGTAAATATTTTCAGAATATATACTGTATGTTTGTGTCTTTATATATACATAATAAATATACACAGTATACACACATATTATATAAACAAAAACTTTTATTTTGGATGCGATTAATCACGATTAATCGTTGCCCAGCACTAATAATATATCCTGCGCTTCCTGTGAGCTCTAAAGAAAAGAAACAGTAAATGTGTCTGGAGCTGGAGACAGGTACGTTAACAAAAGTATTTAATATCATGAAAAAAAAGCATGTCGCATTAGATTCTCTCTGTCTCATCTAGTTTTGCTGGAGCAATGATGGTTGGGATCTTACAAGGGTTGGACACAGACATCTGTGTGCGTATGGGTCTCCTTGCTGCCCGCACATCCTTGCTGTCTCCTCATCCAATAGATCCATCTCTAAGAGCAGATGCATTCCATCCGGAAAAGTCGCACTCTCAACTGTGGTCAAAGCCTACATGTGTGTGGATGGAGGGCTGTAACACAATCAAAAAAGACTGAAATCTTGCCAGCAGACATCTACAGTCATGGTGCATCAGGCTGTACATATAGCTGGTACCTTTGTGGGGTTTTACTACAAACAAACTCAAATATGGTTGCATACCAAGGATTGTATGCAGACTTTACATATATTTTAACTAATTTAATTTGAGAACATTGATTTTTAAAACAAATGGGTATAAACCTCTGTCACACTGATCTTATCTCTAGGGGTGGACACCTTCAGAAACATGAAAATCCTACCTCATAACTAAAACAACTGTGTTTTTAGAATTTTAACATACTTGTGTTTTTTTTAATTACTATTTTTAATTATGTCAACTACAATGTTTTTACATTGCATTTTGAATGTTAGAAATTAAAATAAAATGCTTTTATAATTTCAGAATATATTTTCAATTTTTATTTTTTCTTCAGAATTTTAATTATGCATGCAGTTTTTATGTCATATTAACTGAGGGAGTACATAAAGTTTTGCTATCAAAAGGTTACATTTAATATTAATATTTGAGTAAATGCCTAAAAAGAATTGGTGATATAAAATCAAGTTAATATTTTAATTGTAAAATACAATTTTAAATTTGAAATATCTTTTATCTCATACTTGTATAATTATAGAGTATATCAAATTATACTTTTAAAAATGTTACATTTAACATTACCGTTTGGGTGAATTTCAAATAAGTAAAATGACTTTAGTATTTAGTTAAATATTTCATTTAAATATCTATAACTGTTAAAATAAAAACAAATTAAACACTAAATAAATAAATAGAATACTACTTTTTAACTTGTTTAGTTTTTACTAACTCAACTGCACCTAAATCTAATATGATATCAATTTGTATCGCCCCTTGTGGCGACTGTAGTATATTACTGATGTTAAAAATTATGATGACAAAATAAACTACATCTCCCACAATGCATTGTGCCTCGCATCTTGCGCAAACTCCGTGAGCGGTAACTGGTTACTGTATTCCCTCCTCATTTGAGTGTAAGATGGTGGTAAGAATCAGATACCTAAATAAACAGTAAAACTGAGTAGGAAAACATCTAATCAATTTTGAACATCTGAGCTGTGGAATAGAGCTCATTCCAAACTATCAGATAGGCACATCTGATCAGTTGAAAGGCAGAAACCCCCCGCCTAAACTAGAGTGAATAACCCTTGGAGTGGAATCCCTGCAATACAGGACCAGCTAGTTGAAGTGAGTACCCTGCAAAACAACTGCTTTAATCGCGATCAGTGCACCCGAATATAACTGCTACATAGGTAATAGGTTTGTTTATGTGTGTTGAAGCAGACTAACCCCATGGTTAAAGAATAAAACCTTCAGTTTAAGTGAAGGATGAAGTCAAAGGTGGACAGGCGGCGGTTCCTCCTCCAGTCGCCGGGCCGATTAATAGTAGAGTCGCAGGCTTTAGCTGTGTGTAGGCCGCAAAATAGAAACGTTCCGAAAACACTCGTTGTCGACAGAATATGTATGGAGGAAAAGTCGTTTTATTCCCTTACAATCATTTCAAAATATCCGTGCTTTTAATTTTGTGTGTTATTTGTTGTTGGAGGGTTAATTAAATGTTTTAGGCGTTGTGCTGTGTGCCGTGTCAGCTGAAGTCTATCCCAGCTGTGGAGACACCTGACCGGCTTTCAGCGCGACTGACGTGCCGCTAGACATATATGGTGTGAGATATCAATAATTGCTATTTCAGTAATAATTCATAGACTTTATAATAAGGATTCAGAGTGTAGCAGAAACAGGCTCTACGGAGGTTTACGAATCTAAGTTGTTTTGATCTGGGCAGATGCGAGAGATTGAAGTGTGAATGTTTAATATACGCTTTCGCTGATGTAATTTAATATATGCTTTTTAGAGTTCATATGTTTTTGTGAGGAAAATAGTAGCTACAACTTTTAAACATGCATTTGTTGTGATACAAATGTCAGGGTTGGACAAAAGAGGTGCTGAATCTTATGTGATTCGCCATTCATGTAGATAGAAAGCTTTAGTACTCTCTGCTAAATACAACATTGGCTCTGTATTGTGTGTAAAAAAATCATTTATTTGTTTAAATCATTTATTTATTTAAAAAAATCATTTATACATTAAGTATTCGTGTCTGTCTATGGACTGTGAATACCTGACTTTCAGTCATCTCTAATGTGACCCAGTGGTCCTATTCTGCAATCCCAAAACATCAGCATGTTTATAGACAACTGGGCCAACTGACTGTAATGAGAGAAACATGAAAAGGCTTTGTAGTAGCTTGATGTTTTGGACTGCAATGAGCCCATGATAGCTGACTGTATTAATTTGGCATGGCTATGCACCTTGTTTTGATCTCAGTGCATGCCATTTTTCAATATGCATATTTAACAAGAGCATTTATGTACTAGAATAAAGTACTGTCATCATCCAGGCTGCCACATTTAAATCAAATCTACTTGCCTTGACTTTGCATCAGCCCTTCGGCCGACCTGCCAGAGACTCTCCTGAACCCTCCGTGCGATAGGATGTCCCGCAGTCCCGAGCTGAAAGAAGACCCCATGGAGTGCCCACTGTGCATGGAACCGCTGGAGATTGACGATGTCAACTTCTTCCCCTGCACCTGCGGCTACCAGATCTGCCGCTTCTGTTGGCACCGCATCCGCACAGACGAGAACGGCCTCTGCCCTGCTTGCAGAAAGGTACGATTCTGCTTGAAATTTGTATACAAGCTTCTGATGATTGCGATGGACTACTTGTTCTATATCTGTTTGTCAAAACGTCAGCGTCGCTGTATTGGGTCGCCGTTACCCTGTATATGAGAAGCTGTCCTCGACGTGCACTTTCTCAGGTAGTAGTCGATACCAGCATGGCTGATAGCTATATCTAAAACACATCATTCTCAACTGTTGTATCGTGAACAGCAGGAGTAAACGATGTTAAATGCAAATAATGAAACCCAACTAACATCTAATATAACAACCTGTATAATCGTGGATAGTTTGTATAGCAAAATAAAATGGCTTAGAAACGATGCGTCACAAATGTATTCAAAGTTAAAAAAATACAACATTGTTTGTGCCACAATGTGTTTTGTTATGAGAATATGTTGAGTTTTTCTATTGATATTAAATTAATTAGTAACATTGTATAAAAACAATTCTCCTACTGTGTTGGGTCGCCACTTAATGCCCAACATACAGTCTGGCTCCTGAAGCAGAATCAGTTCAAAATCACCAATCTATGTAAATCTATGTGAATGTAAATATAAAAAGATATTGTACAAGCACAGTGGTCGAATATCATCTGATTAACCAGCCTTAATGTTCTCAAGCCTGATTATGCAATTGTGGCTAAAGTGTATTGCGCCACATTCTTGGCAAACCGCACTTCCCAAGTGTGAACACAATGTGGTTCATTTGACTCACTGTGATGGTGTCAGCCTGAAAACTTGACCTATTTGCAGAGTTCTTTGAGAATTGCCACCCCTCGGATACAGATTCAAATGAGGTAACTGGCTCTGTGTGTTCTGTAGCCTTACCCGGAGGATCCGGCTGTATACAAACCGCTGTCACAAGAGGAGATCCAGAGGATAAAGAACGAGAAGAAGCAGAAGCAGAACGAAAAGAAGCAGAAGGTGACGGAGAACCGCAAGCACCTGGCCAGTGTCCGCGTGGTGCAGCGGAACCTCGTGTTCGTCGTGGGACTTTCTCAAAGACTCGCCGATGCGGAGGTGACTGCTCATATTAGACGATGCCAGAGTCTTATTTTAGTTTTTATTATATAACGACTGTTTGGATGTACTGGATCATGAACTTTAATTTTTTAATAATTCTTTGTATTCAGTAATTCATTATTTATTGTGTTAGTTTATGGTATTGCATTTATTTTAAAACATTTTTACAAGTTACTGCTGCTGTCTCTATTAAATAAACTTAAATATACACTACTATTCAAAGGTTCAGGGTAGGTTTTGTAATTTTTTATTTATTTATTTTATGTTAAATTTATTTGATCAAAATATAGGAAAAAATAGTAATATTGTGAAATTGTGAATTGTTCAAATTTAAATATTTTTTGTTATGTTAATGTATAAAATGTAACTTATTTCTGTGATGCAAAGCTGAATTTTCAGCAGCAATTCCAGTTTTTAATGTCACGTGATTGTTCAGAAATCATTCTAATATGCTGATTTGCTGATCAAGAAACATTTCTTATTATCAATGTTGAAAACAGTTGTGCTCAATATTCTCATGGAAATTTTCATTGATGAATGGAAAGTTCAAAAGATCAGCATTTATTTGAAATAGAAATACTGTATTTTGTAATATAAATGTCATTTTTGATCAATTTAATGCATTCTTGCTGAATAAATTATTTAATTTCTTGAAAGTCTTACTGACCCCAAACTTTTGAACAGTAATGTACAATTTTAATAAATAAAAAGAATGAATAAAAGTGTTAATTTTATTTTTAAACATTTGAACAGTAATGTATTTAATCTCAGTGTATGTGTATTTAAATCTCTGATCATGTAAAATCAGCTGCCCCCTTCGGCCATATCATATCAGTGAGAAATGTGTCACTTCCTGTAGGAGGTAAATGAGAATGGCACAAAAATAGTGTTGTCATCAGCGAGTCATTTACATTTTGCTGAACCAAAGGAAATTTCCTTTTCCATTTCACAGTTTGATTGTGTGATATGTGGGCATAATTCAGTGTAGTGCCTGTTTTGTTTTTCATGCAATAATTCACTTGAAGAATCACTGTCACTTTGATTTACTTCTCAGGTTCTAAAGCGCCCAGAATATTTCGGAAAGTTCGGCAAAATTCATAAAGTGGTCATCAATAACAGCACATCATATGCAGGTTCACAGGTAAGAAAAACAACATGTGATCTTAGTTATGAAACTTGATGCTCAGAAAAAGTGAAAAAGTCTCTGGCTTAAGGCTACAGAAAAAGAGTAGAATACAGAGAACACACACTTATTTTTATATCTATTTTGACCTTTCACTTCACAGGGTCCTAGTGCCAGTGCATACGTAACTTACATTCGTTCAGAGGACGCTCTTAGAGCAATACAGTGTGTGAACAATGTCATAGTGGATGGTAGAACACTCAAGGTAAGTGCTAAACCATCACAACGGAAAATATTTTTGTCATATATTGAGTATATTATGTCTGTGATAAATGTTTGTGTATTCTGTCACTTTCAAGTTGTTTGTTATTAAAATAGATGTCTGTTGCTGTTTTGTCTGAAGGCTTCTTTAGGTACAACAAAGTACTGCAGTTATTTTCTAAAAAGCATGCAGTGTCCTAAACCGGACTGCATGTATTTACACGAACTGGGGGATGAAGCGGCTAGTTTTACAAAAGAAGAAATGCAGGTAAGCTTGAATGTTTACACTGCAGATCAGTCAGTTCAGACAAAGTCAGTACATAAATTACATTTATTTTTTATTTTTTAAAGGTTTTGCTGTCTTTTTATTTGGATATTGTTTGGCTATTATGTGTAAATTGTTTTTAGGCTGGGAAACATCAAGAGTATGAACAAAAATTACTCCAAGACCTTTACAAAGCGAACCCCAACTTTTTACAAACCTCAACATGTGGGGAGAAGTCAAAGAGCAAACCCAACTCCACTCAGAGGTGTTGTTTTTATCCTGAATTTCATTGTTGCACCCACTCAGTCAGATGAACATGTTCATATTAATGTGGCTTATTTTTGCATTATGTTCTATAATTAACAAAATAATAATTAATTTTCTTAAAATATAGAAATATATATATATATATATATATATATATATATATAT
>JAFVLL020026317.1:0-12875 GCA_021397915.2 Tor tambroides
CTCTCTCTCTCACACACACACACAGCTTGACATGCTCAGGGCAAGTTCTGCAATACTACTGTATGTGTACAGTATGTACATTGAGCACCAATGTTCAGTTGGCTTGTTTGGGGCCAAATTTCTTTTTATTTTTGATTTTTTTTTATATAAATAAATATATAAAACAATTTATTTTATTTGGATGAATTTGTCTGTCTTTTATCAGATTTACCCATTGTTATAACATCTTTCCTTAGTTTCTGGTAGCCAAAGCTAAGTTAAAGGTTCTGGTTGCAAAGTAGCTGGAGAGTTTTTGCATCAAAGTCTGGCATGACACTGACTTTACACTCCATGTGCACGCGCATCCATGTTGCTTAGTAACGAACGCGCTTGCAGTGGAATCACGTAATTTACACGAAAACAACAACATTCTAATTTCTGATTGGCTGATAGGTGTCATTTAACTCCGTATAAGTCGAGACTGAGACAGCTATGAACTCAACAGAGAGCTCCGTATTTGTCTATTAATTATAGCAGGACAAGTTATCCCTTATTTCTCAGTGTGAGAAATACAAGGTGTGGCGTGAGAGCGTGTGAACGGGTTGAAATGCATGTGTCTCAAGGTGAATGCGTGAGACTTGAGAGCACTGCGTCATCACCACCTGTTGATCTATATCAGATGCGTGCGCAGTGCGTGCAAAGGCACGTTTCCAGACTGAGCACACCCATACAATAAACACAATTTTTGGATGTTGGTGAAAAGTATCCTGCATTTCTGGACTGACACACTTACAGTGCACCTCCAGCCACTTAATACCTATGCACAACTTTGAAGTCTGTAAATTTAAATACAGAATTGCACTTGCATGCATTATTTTCTTAAAGTTATTTATATTGCTGACTTTATCATTGTTGTCATACTAAATCCCACAAGTGTAATGCAGAGAACTACTTCTCAGGCCTACTAATTCACCTTTCAACCATTTTGGTTTACATTTGTCCATTGCATGTGTTCTGCTGTCTGACTGTATCACTCTCTCCTGAATTTTGTTTATGTTGTTGTGGCCATGACGACAGAATGGAGTAAGTAGACCTGCAGAGGAAATTCCAAGACAGTGTGCATGGTGCAATTTTAGCACTTAATCCTAGTCTTAATTCTGCTCTTTTATCTCCGCAGCATAAGCCACTGCTATAGCGAAACCCTGAAGTATTTCCTAGTAGTATTAGTATGACCTGTACACTTGATGTTACAGCATTAGCTCCATTCATCCTAAACTTGGAAGACCTTAAAGGAACCGTTCACCCAGAAAGGGCAATTCTGTCATTATTTATCACTCTCAAGTTGTTCCAAACCCATATCATATGGCTTCAGAAGACTTTAAATATATTGCATGCATAATACAGACTATTTGTATGGTTCTTTTATAGTGTTTTTTGGAGCTTGAGGGTGATTTTAGCATGATTCAATTTTCACTTTTGGGTGAAGTATTTATTTAAGCTTCACTGAAACCAGCCAGAGATCTGCAGTGATTTTTGAGTTTTTGGGGCTTCAGAAAATGTAAGAGATGTTGAGGTTATTCTTTGAACAGGGTTACCTCTCATTACTTCTAGAACACTGCAGCTCCAGGCTGACATGCCAGTGTGGCCTCTCAGCAAAGGCTGCCAGAATAAAACTGCCAGTGCCAAGTAAAACAATGAGCTGGTGCTTTTCAGCGTGCCATATGCTGCCTTTTGGAAGTGATTTTGGGCTTTTCCTCAAGCTAGGCCCATTGGAACTGATGAATGCAGTGGCTTTAGTTGCAGAGACTAACATGCAGTAGGATTGCTCTAAAGATTAAAAAAAGAAGGGGATTGAATAATTCCTGAACCCCAGTGTCATGGCTAAATAGTACAATCCTAACTGTTTATCATAAGCCAATGAGCATAACACTGAGTATTACTCTTGCTTTAATTCAACAATGGGGTTGGTTCACTGATTGGGGTTTAGCATGAGAAAGGGAAATGGTTAGTTTTTCTAACCCTGCGTTTGTAACCCTGTAAACATTTACTGTGGGTGAAGAGGTTAAAGACTTCACCTCCATCAAGAGATGCAGATAAGATTATGCAGCCTTGATGTATATTGTACCATGTTACGCCTTCATTTAATCTTAGCTATAAAGACCTGTTTTGTAAGAGCAGACTTTGTTCAGGGCTATTTTACATGTGTTCAACAAGTGATTTGCTCAGGATTCTTTAAGGCAGTGCCCCAAGACTATTTTAAACAATTCTGTTTTGGTTTAACGGTGGTTTCACACCAACCGTTTTCACCGGAAACATACATTGATCTGTCAGAGTTCCATCAAACAGCATTAAGAATGAAAGATGGGTGGCATTAAACAACTGCATGTGAATTTTCAGTGGGACGACTTCATTTAGAGATGATATTATATTAGGGAAAACAACAAATATTTGCAGATTTCCTGAAGTAGATTTTTTTTGTGACATTCCTCCCCAAAGTCACCAAAATTTCCAATATATCCAGCTTATAGAGATACCTAGAGAAAGCATTGTAACATTGAGTGATGGTTTGCAGTGCTGTGTTTTAGTTTGCAGTGTACATTTTAATTATCACGGTTATCATTTGGTCTATGGATTCTCATTCTTTATCTTTTTGTTACTGCAGGACAACAGTTTTGAACAGTTCATCATCAACTACTGCAATGAGAAGCTCCAGCAAATCTTCATCGAGCTTACTCTCCGCGAAGAGCAGGAGGAGTAT
This sequence comes from Tor tambroides, assembly GCA_021397915.2. Classification (NCBI taxonomy): domain Eukaryota; kingdom Metazoa; phylum Chordata; class Actinopteri; order Cypriniformes; family Cyprinidae; genus Tor; species Tor tambroides. Next base: position 2,738 of record JAFVLL020026317.1, read on the forward strand.
ATCCGTGAGGTAAGCAACACCCAGTACATGAAGACGAATAGGAAATGGTCTTCTCTCAACTTCTGCAACTCTAACAGTTTTTGAATGAAGTTACCTTGAAAGGAAAGTGCTTTCGGACAGGTACCATAACATCACGTTTACTGCTGTAGAACTTTTTTTTTTATATACATAATAAAGAAATGTCTTTCTAAAAAATGGAATTTAAATAAAAAATAATGGGCATTTATGAATTATTTGACTTCCATAAACCACACATAGGATTGTGGGATGTATCGTGGACAGTCATCAGTGCAAAGACAGCATTCCTAGTTTTGGATACATCCATCCACTTGCTTTTTTTATTTTTTAATATACAGAGTTTATTGCACAGTATTGTGTATGTAGTAAGCTAGTGTTTTCTTCCAAACAGCCTTTGTCTACAATTTGCTTCCTTCTATCAATCCTTCTCCTTTCGCGCTGTGATTGTGGGGACGGAAACGATCCCTCACTCCAAGTCAGGGTAAACATATTGTCCCTGAAGAGCTTGTAGCTCTGTTTGCTTTCAGAGCTCTGAGTATGTGCCCTGACGCTGCCGTGACCCCTGCACTGTGATATTCCACTCTCTGGCTTCACTCCAGTAGAGTGCATGGGAAAATACCGCTGCTCTGAAGACCGAGGAAGGACGCAGGGGTCTAGGGACCAGTCTGCCCCAATCCACATTCCCCATTTTTGAACCCTCCTCCCGCATACATCTGCCTCCTAGTTTGAGAGGCTTTCACACAGTCCAATTAGCCCACAGCTATTTTCCAGCTTGTTACATTCATTGACTTGATTGGCTCTGATTTGTTGTTTAAATCCAGTGGGTTCCATCTTTCTCTAATGGGCTGTAAATGGGTCTGCACTCCAGAGCCTAAATATCACAGAAGCAGTCATGACATGGAACAACATGGACATCCAGCCATCTGCAGTGTATTCACTGGTTGAACTGCATAACTGAACTGTATACGATTATAGAGATCTTTGTCGTGTGTGGCAGTTTGGTTGGTAATTGTCATACAATTAACTGCATTTTAAAGGGGTTTTTTTTCCCCCATCTTCAGTGCAAATCATTCATTGTTGTTGTTACTGTAATATACTGCTTTAATAACCTTGCATTCACTTGCATTCTGTTATCTCTAGTGATTGCAATTAGATCAAATCGTTGCACTCAGCCAGTTATGTAATAATCGTGACAGGACTACTCCTATGTGTTACTGGATATCTGTTGTGTACCTGTTCAAGAATAGTAAAGCTTGTCTGCGTCTTTCCTAAACCACTCAGGTTTGTCTGTTGAATCTACAAGATTAGTCTTAAGACCGTGTTCTAGGAATATCCTTCTTTAAAAAGAGAAAACTGATGGAAAGTAAACAAAACCAATCTGTGATGTGCCTCTGTTTTTGTCTACAGGGTATTGAGTGGACCAATATTGAGTATTTCAACAACGCCATCATATGTGACCTCATTGAAAATGTGAGTGTGTATCTGACAATAGTATTAAAAGTATTGGCATTAATATTTACTATAAGAATTAAATGGGGATGTCTACTAGAAGTTCAGCTTAAGGGAGGAGACTAGCATAGCGATCACCTCAAAGCTCACAGATATGGTTTAAAACTCACAAATCTAGAATTTCAGGTTTTTAATATGTTGTTTTTGATCTGATAACCATAATTCTTGTTTTCAGAACAAGAATGGGATTTTGGCCATGTTGGATGAGGAGTGTTTGAGGCCAGGCACAGTGACAGATGAGACTTTCCTGGACAAATTGAACACCGTTTGTGCTGAACACCAGCATTTTGAGAGCAGACAGAGCAAAAATTCCAAGTTTCTCACAGACCACAGCCTACCACACAACTGCTTCCGCATCCAGCACTACGCTGGCAAGGTGAGACCATAAAGCGTTTCAACATCCCTGTGTTCTTCTGCCAAATTGTGATGAAGATCTCAGTCCTTTAAAGAATAACCCACATGCAACATTGATGTTTTGTTTTACTTATTTGTTGCAAAAAAAAAATGGCAACAAAGTTTTAGTTTAAAATAAAATAGTTTTCTTAGTCTGTAAACCGAGTTACAGCTGTTCAAAATGACAAATAATTCTAATAATAATAATGATGATAGGAGAAGCCAGAGGGATCCAGCTTACACTAATCAGAGAGACTTACTTGTATAAAGGCTTTCCAACCCAAATTGTGTGTTTTCAGAAACAAGCACATTGTAAAGATCTGAGTAGTAGGTAAAGAAGAGTTATTGAATGTAATATTCTGTATACACAGGTGCTGTATCGGGTGGAGGGATTTATGGACAAAAACAATGACCTTCTCTACAGAGATTTATCCCAGGCCATGTACAAAGCCAATCACAGCCTGATAAAGATTCTCTTTCCTGAGGGAAACCCAGCTAAAGTTAACCTCAAGCGGCCCCCCACAGCTGGATTCCAGTTCAGAGCCTCAGTTGGAACGCTCATGAAGAACCTGCTGACCAAGAACCCCAACTATATCAGGTAACAATCACAAAGCTTCTGACTCCGACACTGACCTCATTATGACATAACCATTTTTTTTTTTTTTTTATTAAATAGCAAGCTTAAAATAAATAATTTTAAAAATGTGTAGTTTATTTAGAAACATTCAATATTTTCACTTTACCAAACTTGATTTAAAAATTAATTTAAATTAAAATTATTAAAAAAATATATATATTATTTTTAACGGGTTTAATTATTTATTTTAATATTTTTAGGGGAGATTTATTTTTTTCCCCAATCATTTTTTACATTTCTATTCATGTTTGAGAATGTTGATACATGTCGTTGTTTTTCAGGTGCATCAAACCCAATGACAAGAAAGCGGCCCACATTTTCACAGACTCACTAGTGTGTCACCAGGTGCGCTACTTGGGTCTGATGGAGAATGTACGCGTAAGAAGGGCTGGTTATGCTTTCCGCCAGTCCTACGAGCCCTGTCTGGAGCGCTACAAGATGCTCTGCAAGCAGACCTGGCCCCACTGGAAGGGCCCAGCCAGGTTAGACCACCAATGATCTTGTGTTTTTGTGTTGTTTTAAAGAACTCTTCTTCTGGCTTCACTGTTTTTCTGAACATGTTGTTCAGCTGATGTCATTATACTGTCATCACATTTGAGATTAAGCAATTCCTTAAGTGACTGTACCTCCACCTGCATGACTTTTTATACTCATTCGTAGATATTTAAACATGCTGTTTCTTGTCTTAAATCTCACTCATTTCCTTTCAGGTTTAACGGTTTCTTTAACACCGTTTGGCTACAGAAAACAGGCCTTTTTTTTTATTTACTTCTATCTGATGCCAAACATGCCAAGACAGAATTGGGCGTCATAACTATGTCACTTCTGGACACTGAGTCATTTCACTAAATAGATTGATAGAGAATCTGTAGTGTTCATGGAGATTTGGAGTTGCACATCTTATGTTATCTTGCATTGGAATGTTGTTATCGTCTCTGTCGACAGTGGTTAGACTGTGTTTTACTTTTCATTCAGATCACTCAGACACTGTTTGTTATCACTCACTTGGTGCATGTTTCTGTGCTAAATCATACTTTTGATGCTGTCTGTTCAGTGATGTGGGTTTATTCAGTCCACCGTCTGAAACTGCACTGAACATAACATATTTTTTTCTGGTAATATAAATAAATATTCTGCACTATTTGCAATCTTGATCATGTGCAGATCTGTCAGCGTGTGGCACTAACAATGCCAAGGTTGTGGGTTCAATTCCCAGAGAATAAGCATATTAGCAAAATATATAACTAGAAGTTGGTTGCATAAAAGCATCTTCCAAAAGCATATTAAAAAATGAAAAAATTTGGTGCCCCTGTCAGCTCAAGTGTTTCTCTTTTTAAAAGATCAGGGGATTTTTTTTTTTTATACTCATTGTTATTAAGAAGCATTTTCACTAGTGGTCTCAGACTTTTGGACCTACCAAATAAACTTTTTGTAAATGGCATGGTTGACTGATTTCTGTTTTCTCTGACATGGCCTGTTTTCTTATCAGGGAGGGTGTCGAGGTTCTCCTGAAAGGTCTGCAGGTTCCTGCTGAGGAATTTGCCTACGGACGTTCAAAGATCTTCATCAGGAACCCAAGAACGGTGAGTGAGTGGCTGCCTTAAAGATCATTGAGTGTGATCTTGATGCAGTGTTCCTTGTGAGAAACATGGTGAATGAATAATTTGGCTCCTTTCCAGTTCCAGCATGGCGGATAGCTAGGATTTGTAAGTTTGATATGAAGAATCAAAAGGCCAATGCAAGTATTACGTATGGTCTCTTAAGGGATTAGCAAGGCTTTTCAAGTAGGAAGTCATGTTCCTTCAGGCTTCTCTTGTATAATTAGTAGCAATCGCCCTCATGAAAGAAAGAAACGCAAACAGGCAGTCACACACATGGTTTTACTTATCCCCCCCTCCACTGTTTGTCAGTTTGCATGGGAAACGAGACTCCAGCTGAGAAATTCCAGAGGACCCCATGAAACCCCTGTATTGAAGCCTGGGCGTCAGTCACCAATCTAGCACTGTTGAGCATTTATCTTATCCTTGTCCATTCCTCCTGCATAATCTCCCATCTCCAGATGTTTGTTCAAAGCCAGTGGATGACTTCTGCCCAGCCTTAATGTAGTCTAGTCATCTTTCACCTCTTTTCCACCGAAGTGGTATTGGTGCCAAAGCCGGTGCTTGGACAAGGGATCTACAAACTCACTCACCTGTATTTCCACTGATGTGGGAGATGAACAATGATGTAATAGACTTTGTTTCCACATAATCTGGCCACAGACAAAATGCACATCACAATCTTTGGATACGAGTCTAAAGGTGCGGTCACAACAGTAATCTGTACAATCCTGACAATGAAAAGTTCCCCACACAGATTTTTGTCATGTTCAAGCTGTTCACACAAATTCACCGTGTTGACCAACAAAAAGCTGCTTGATTTGAAAGTGGCTTCTTTGTCAGCTGTGCTTTATACATCATTACACTATTGCCAATGGACCTTTTTTGCCGCAAAATTTTGCAACTTACAGTGATGTGACCGCACCTTTACTCCAGGATTTGAGAACTTATTTTAACCATTTGTTGAACTTATTTACACCAGTTTATTGGTTACAATGTAAGGGAACTAGTTTAGCTTTATGTTGTGAGTTGTTGCTGTTGGCCTCTGACATCAGCAATTCCTGGTTCAAGAAACCCAGCTGCTTTAAAAGGGTAAGAGCCAAGTTTTCTTGCTCAGAACCACCTTTCTGTGCTGAAAACTCCAGATAGGTCTTATGTGTGGAAGGTGGGAAAGGAGTAAACTATAGCTCTATAACTATATAATTTTTTCTCAGACCAATTTGGCAGACATTGTCAACAGCTACTTAATACCAGAGGATGCTGGTCCCACTATGGCTGGAATTTATTTTGCTGGTCTTGGCGATCATCATCATCAGAATCCTGTGGAATATAAAAAGGACATCATGTGGTCTCACAAAAGTTCTCTATATCAAATTTGTGGCTCTCACGGTCTTATCCTTGGAAATTTGATCATGTATCTTGCTTGCTCACACTGCACACAAATCTGATTTGTTTTTCAAATACGATCTTGTTCAAATCTGAGACTGACTGTCTGCACTATCATTTTGCAAGTGATGAAACCTGATCCGTTCATTCATACAGTGTTTATCTACATCAGCTGCTAAAGTAATGACGTAGCTGTCAGCACAATGCCAACAGCTGAAAGTATGGAAAGAGAAAACGGAAACCTTTTTTTTTTTTTTTTTTCCTATAAATGTCTTGGCTCTTGTCTACCACCAGTGTGGTGCTGAGATGCATCAGCAATAAAGGAAGTTTTATACATTAATGCATATGTTGTGTTTGAAACTGAATGGAGATGTGGATATGGGTGTGGTTTATATCAGGTTTGTAAAAGGCTGATTTTGTGTTTGTTACTGATTTCTCCAAACCACTTTTTTTCTTCAGCTCTTCTTCTTGGAAGAGAAGAGGAGGCAGTGCCTAGAGGATCTGGCAACACTCATCCAGAAGATCTACCGTGGTTGGAAGTGCCGCACTCACTTTATCCTGTTGAAGAAGAGCCAGGTGGTGGTGGCCGCCTGGTACCGAAGATTTGCGGTGAGCACCACTCACTACACCTGCCACAGAAAACATTCATTGTTTCTGGGATCAAGAGGCAGAACTTTTTTTAAAAGTCAAAATTGCTGGTTGTTTTTGATTGTAGCAACAAAAGAAGTACCAGAACATCAGGTCCTCTGCCTTAGTGGTTCAGTCATTCATCAGAGGATGGAAGGTAGGTTTCAGGTGCACTGCATGTCATTTCCTTTAGCAAACAAAGGGCTTTCCTCACTGTGTAATCCCCTTTTCATAGGCCCGGAAGCTTCTGCGTGAGCTGAAACACAAGAAGCGGTGCGAAGAGGCCGTCACAACGATTTCTGCCTACTGGCATGGAACTCAGGTACTGAACGCAGTTTCTTCTTGAAAAAGGATATGGTGAATTGTCGGTTAGATTTTCAATGCTGGAGCTTCTCCACTGCTTTTGCTCTGTTTTTTCTCCTTAAGTCCTAATTTCACTTCTGCTTTTGATGTGACTTACTCTTTTCAATCACTCTTTTCTTGTCACATTTCTGACTTTAACCTTTGCCATCCTGTCTCTGCTTCCACGTGGCCCTCCTCGGCTAACATCCGCAGGCTCGCTGGGAACTGCGGCGTCTTAAGGAGGAGGCACGGAATAAACACGCCGTGTCTGTCATTTGGGCAGCTTGGCTTGGAACTAAGGTATTTAACGAGCCTGCCAAACGTAGTCATCTCCCATCCCGCCTCACCCAAGCTGTTAATGACATCCCTTTTGTTTGCTTTGACTAACTGTTTTGTCATCTTGTAGGTAGCATCTTATGAGAAATAAATGGGAAATACTAACACATTGTTCTTTTGCTGACATGGTGGTGGCAGATGGTGAAACATCTGAACCGAAGTATGAAACTGTGTATGAATTTGAGTGCATGTATGAATCTTATGTTCTTAAAACTAACCCATTTCGATTTCTACTTCATAACCCTTAACAATATTGAAATGCTTTTTTTGTGTGCATTTTAGATCTGTGATATGGTTCTGCTTTCGTGTTTTAAAGTTTCAAGACTATACTGACTTTATTCTACTGCACTTTTCTTAACTTTCATGACATTCATTATCTTTGACTTTATATGAACTTTTTACAACCTCAGGTTCAGTCAGAGCTGATTAGTTTTGAATTTGAATAGTATTTGCCCCACCCTAATTGGGATTTATAACAAAAGTTTGAGGAATTTGAGGAATGAGTCACTCAACAGAAATGTAATAAGTCCAATAAAATGACACAAGTGCTGAAGCAAAACATGGAAAATCAAATTTGAAATTAAAATGGAAATAGATGTAATATTTTGAGCTGTTTTTTTAACAATAAGCATAAATCAGATTTTTTTTCTCCCCCCCACCATTAATTGAACTGCATTCTCAACTCTGATAAATACACCTACCAGCTGTTATCTCGCTGCAAGCCATTTGTTTTTAAAAAGTGACTGATGTCTGTCTTGGCTGCCTGTGTGGTTATTCTCAGAGTCTCACAATTGAAACAATAAAAGATGTGGCCTATATGCTGATATAAATGTTTACAGGACAAGACATGGTGAAGGTCAGTTTAGTCATTTGAATGTTACATTAATAGGGCTGATAACCAAGAATGACAAGTTATTTTAACAAGAATAGTACTTTTAACAAGTTATTTTCTCTCTGAACATGTCCTGATTTACAACACTCTTGTCTTGTCTTTAACGTCTGTTCTTAATACCGTTCCACCATCCTCTTTTTCATTTTCTTTAAAAAAAAAAAATGCCACACTGAACAGGCTCGGAGAGAACTGCGGCGCTTAAAGCATGAAGCTCGCAGTAAACAGGCCGTGTCTGTCATTTGGGCCTGCTGGCAAGGAACTAAGGTATTCACCACTACGTCTGTGTGGCATCCCATCCTCCATTTAACCCATCTCACACCTCCATATGTACCTGAGGTGGATCATGACCCACGTTCCCTGAGCTCATCCCATCCGTTGTGCATGCCGACACATTCAGGACCCCACAGCATGAATCGTACTTGCATTGTAGCCAATTGTAAAAATAAGATGAATGGGATGGCAGAGGATGGGAACCGGGAGAGCAGGGTCGGCGTGTGTTGCGTTGGGGGCAGAACTGAATGCGATATTTTAAGCCTCTTTCCTCTGACTGCCGATGGATTAAAGCTCGTCCAGACGGGCACCCTGAAGGCTGATTCCCACGCAGCAGGCTGGCATCACAGCCGGTACGACCTCTGTCCATACCAAGTGCCCTATTTTATTAAGCACTCCCTAGGAGTGAGTCTGGACCCCATATGTTTGGTCATATTTTACAATATTCAGTAAGGGCATAAATCAGGGATATGTAAATTTTTGTAGCTAGGTTTTTTGTTAGTTTTACAGAAAACTAAGTTTTTGATATAAAATAAATTTATGGTTTTCTTTTTTAGTTTTTTGTTTGTTTGTTTTTACTTTAATATTTTAGGCTGTCAAAGTTACTCTGTAAAAATGTAATTTAAAGTTTTATAATTTACAAAGTATCGTAGACTAAAACAATTTTTAATTTATTTTGTTTGTAATTGTATTTTTTAAAATATATTTTTATTTATTTATTGAGATTACAATAAAAGTTTTCTTTGTTTTCATTCACAACAATAACTTTTGTAGAAAAGCAAGGTAATTAAGAGTCAGTAAATTAAATGGCCTGATAAAATTTTAATATGGTTTTAAAATGTGTAACCAAAAAACCCCAGATAGCTTGTATGTTTGTGCCAGTGTCATGATGGACTAGTTAGTGATGAAAATATCCTGATTAGTATAAAAGGAAATATGGTTTGATGAATTGCAAAACCTAAATTTATCTGATTATCAATCAAATATAAATATATTACGTACGTTTTAGACCCTGTCTGAAACAAATGCTGTGACATTAAAACACTACAATGCCTTATAATCGATGGTCTTGCCTGTCACCATCTTAACGTTCATAACGTGAGCATTGTGATTGCCTGAGTAACCTCATGGCAGGCTGGATTTGGCCTGTGGGCTGGATGTTGAGTATCCCTGGTGTAGATTTTATCCCATAGATGAGAGAAGTCATCTCATTCCATCTACAAGCCCGTGTGAACTTCTCTTTGCATGTTGGGATTGCACTGCACTGCTGTTTCCTCCCACCCCATCTGAGTGGCCTTTGCCTTGTTGAGGTTGATGTGGCTTGTTTTACTGTGTGTTTTTGTGGTGTGTACATTTAAGAGAGCAGTTGTACTCTTACTTTCTTTTTATTGCTCTTTTTCCCTTCTTCTCACTCATGTTTTGTTAACCCCATGAAAAGAAATGTGCTCTCCACAGGAAAACCTCAACAATATCCATCTGTCTTAACCAACAGCAAACATAGAGTTTCTTTACCAGCCGGTAATGGTGTATGATGTGCGCCTGTCTGTGGACCTGGTGTTATGCTGCTCCTTCTCGCTTCGCTATTTACAAATATTTTCTCTCCTTTCTGCATTCATCCCCTTCTTCCTCCCTCTTTCACAGGCACGTAGAGAGCTGAAACGCTTGAAGGAGGAAGCCAGGCGTAAGCACGCCGTTGCTGTCATTTGGGCCTACTGGTTGGGACTACAGGTATCTTCCAACCATTTGCCAGGCATTAGAGTCTTTCGGAAATGAGTAGGAAGCGGGCACATAACCAGCCTCTGTGTCGCATAACCAGCTTCTCTGCTATGAACTAACAATATAATCTAACCCCAGAGTTCAGTTCCACAGGTCCATTAGCATCCAAGGCAGTGATGCACATTAGTGTTGTCATAAGCGAGGGCAAAGTAAGGCTTTAGATACTGAATGTGTCTCCATAATGCAGAATCAAATCTGTTCTCATAATCCAGGGCTTTAGAAAAGCTTCCTCTGGAGAGATTGGAGGCAGATGCTTTTCCTTCTGTATTCCTAAAAACTGGCACTGGGCAAAATAGCTGTTAGCATGACACTGCACAGGCTGCCTGATGATACTTCTGTGTTTGTCAGGGGCTG
>JAFVLL020026318.1:0-11691 GCA_021397915.2 Tor tambroides
CCTTTCTGAAACAGGCCCCTGGTCTTGTAAGTATCTGTGTTTTCGTTTTGACGTGTTCATTATTTATCTGTATTATTTGTTATCATGTTTAGGAACCGTGACATTTTAGTGAAGGGAGCAGATCGTAGTTGATAGTGATCCGTGACTAGGCCCACGGTTCAGCATGCATGTGTTCAGAGGAATAATTGCAAAATTGAATAGATAATAGAGTAAAAGTTTTATCATTTGTACGTGTTTACAAACTCAAGCTATTTTAAAACAGCAAGAAGAGACGAAAGAGCAAACAATAGAGCAAACACAGCTTTGCCAAAGATTAATCTATATTAATTTATACAGTGAACACACTCAGAAGAATTGGACAAACTGAGGAGGAGTTTCAACATCTGGAAAAGCAGTTGGAAATTGAGGAGATCCGGGCAGCAATGGTTAAAAAAAAAATCTCCTAAACAACATTTCCTCACTAAAGCTATTATCTTTGACAAAGTCCATCATTTATTTTAATTATTATATTGCATTTTTGACTGAACAATGGCTTGTTACATACAGAGAGAGCATGAACTAATTGAATAGAATATCTTTGTCATTGTACAAGTAAAATAAAATTTATTTTGAAACTTCCAAATTGATAGTAAAGCTTCAAAATAGAAATGATTTAAAATAGCAATATAAAATGATCAATTATAAAAGGTTTGCAGCAGTATTAAAATACTGCAAATAGCTCAGATGTGAAATGCAGCATTAAAACCTAAACAGTACAAACAGAATGATTATTGTATAATAATAAGTATAAGTTTTATTGTAATAAAAATGGTAGGGGTAAATTTATTATTCCATGTACATTTGAGGGTAATGTGTGTACTGGGCTACCTTTTATTTACAGCAGCTATCACTGTGTTGTTATGAAATCAGTTGTGCCAGACAGTTTTGGAGGCAGAGACAGATTGTGGCGCTAATAGGGAAAAACTTAAACTGCTGGAATAAAGAGTTCTAAAGGGTTAGTGATGGAAAACTTGCAGGTCAATGGGCATCAATGTTTAAGGTTGGTAAACATTTGTACACTGACACACATAATGCTACCCGCCTGACATTAGCATGTGTTATTCAGGTGTCAAAGTTGTGCAGAATTGAAGGAAGAAACCTCAAAGACAGTGCCAGAAGGATGCTGGACAGGTAAAGCCTTAAAAACGTGCCACATTAATCAAACATTGTGGTGTCAATACTCAATAAGTTACAACGCAAATCAGAAATTTAATAAAGAATTTCTTTACTGGTCATTTTGAAATGTCAAACTTTGTCCGCAATTGTTAACCACCTCAATCTGTATTATATTTTTGGGTTTTAAAAAATTCCCTCATGTCCAAATTCAACATGAAGGGGGGTGATCCACTGCGGAAAGAGGCGGATTTTTTTTTTAAAAGACTGCACTGTTCTCTGTCATTAGAGGTATGTATATACACCACAAAGCATTTATCAGAGAGCTTCTCTCTTTTTTTAATACACTGAATGGTGATCCACAATATAGATCTCGTTTTTGTTTTTAGTAGGCATCCAAGCAAAAGAGAATGACTCCCTGTCACAATTAGTGTAATTAAAGTAAAAAATTGTCAAAAAAGCTTTTCTTATGCAATTTTTTTTTTCTTATTTGGCAGATGCTGTGATGACCAACTTCCCGGCAGCAACAGAGTTGGACTTGAGGAATGCAGTTGGGAAGCATTTTAAACAAGAAATAAAACCAATAATGAATAATTTCCTTTAAGTTCACTGTTGGTTGTTTTATTTGTTAAAATAAGTAAACCAACAAAAGGGTTAATCTTTTTTTTATGTTGTCATTTATCCGTAATGTTTTAATGTTAAGTGTGATAACATGCTCTTGATTTGTATTAGATTTTTTTTCTTTTAAATATCTTATTTAAAATGTTTTTTTTTCCCATTTTTTATATTTTTTTTTTTATCTTAAGTTGTTAAATTTCAGATTTTGTTATCATAATATTTATATTTAAGTGTATTGTATTTATAATATTTTATTTTGTCATTAATTCTTTAGTATTTTTATCATTTTGTATTGTCTTAAGTTGTCTAAGTTGTTAAAAATGATATTTTTCTTAATAAAAGCTGTATATTTAATTTGTTTGGATGGATTGTCATTTTGTTGTCTATTAGATGTATATATGTAGCCATTCATTAGCTGTCTATTTGATGACTAGTCTATTCTTGGGCTATGGTTAGACGTCTATTAAATTTTCACTGACAGCCCAAATTTAGCCTTGTTTTAGCCTAGACATCTGGGATGTGTTTGGACGGCTATTAGACGTCTATTAAGCTGAAAATTGCTTGTTGGGCTACAATGTCAGAAACATACAGCTCAGATAGAGTATGTTCATAATGTAAAATAAAACAAGTATAATTGTTTGGGACTTTGACTAAACTTGAGTGGGGTATTATTTCAAATTCAAAACAACAATTTCAAAACTGTCAAGGGCTAAGAGAAGGGCTACCTTGGTTCCAAATGCTGTAACTTTTAATTACTTCATGATATCACCACAAAATTTAATTCACTTACAGCACACATGTTGGAGAACATCACCAAAAAATCTCCTACCTTATTTCTGTTGTGAGATATTGAATGTCAAATAAGAATATGAACAATTTCCCTTAACCACACAAATTTTTCTTACATTTTATCACCTATGTCTTAACATGAGAATATTCAAATGCAAAGATTTTTTCCCCTAATAATATAGAAAGATTTCTATCAAATAATACATACCTTTTGACTCTCCTTGCTATGGTCTTGGAGTTATGAGTCATTATTTTGTTCCAAAATACTGTAACTTTTGGATACTTTATGCTATCACCACAAAATTTGAAACGGACACCGCTAACATGCTGGGGAACATCATCAAAAAATAATTTTCCTCCTACCTTATTTCCATCCTGAGATATTGAATGTCAAATAAGACAGATATGAAAAATTTCCCTTGAGCACACAAATTTTCTTACATTTTTATCAGCTATTTCTCAGCAGGAGAATGTCCAAATGAAATATTTTTTTCCCCTGAAAGTACAGAAAGTTTTCTATCAAACGATACCAACCTTTTGACTCTACTTGCTAAAGTTTTCGAGTTATGAGTCATTATTTTTGTGTATGTCACTCAGAAAAAAACAACACCTTCAGTGAGGCAAAAATGCACTCAGGGCTTAAAGGGTTAAACTGTTTTAAAACAGTCTATAAGCAGTGTAAATTGGTAATAGGTGAGGGTATAATGTTTGGCTCATCAGAAAGCTATACATCAATTCTATACAGTGATGCCACAGGTTCTCTGGGCCAGAGCTCATCTCGGATAGTCAAAGAGACAGTGGAAATGTGTGCTGTGGTCAGATGAGTCCACTGGGAAAAATGGATGCTGAGTTCTCAGTCCCAAAGACCGAAAGGACCAGCCAGACTTTCACCAGCGACAGATGCAAAGGAAAACATTTGTCATTGTATATCAGAGCAAACCGTATGGGTGTCTGGCATGTGTGAGGGTACCACTGACATGGAGGCATTAAACATGTACTGACACTGTACAGAGACTGCCATCAAGATGACGTCTTTCATGAGAAGTCCATGGTTATTAGATCAAGACAACGCCAGGTCTCATTCTGCATGTGCTACAACAGCATGGTTTCGTAGACACAGAATGAATGTGTTAGATCAGTCCAGATCTGTCTCCTACATTGAACATGTATGGACCGTCATGAAAAGGACAGTCAGGCAATGATAACCACAGACTGATGAGCAGCTGAAGTCTTGTATAAAGTGAGATTGGGCAAAAATTTTGCTTGCAAAACTTTAACAATTAGTATACTCGATTCACAAACAAATTTTAACATTGTAATTAAAAAGAAAGTTGATGTGACACAGTGTTAAATGTGCCTCTGTCCCAATTTACTCATATTTACAGATTACAGTTTATTTGGTCAGTGAAAACATTGAAAATATTTTCTTTGCACTTTTGTCAATCAAATAAAGATTAAATAGAATAAAGATTTTATTATAAGATCTTGATTTTATTGCATTTTACAAAATGTTATTGCATTTAAAAAAAAAATCTGATTTGGGGTTGTATTTAATCCTAATACTACATCTAATACAACAATAGATGTTTGTGATGTCGTATTGAGGTCTATAAAAGTTAAAAATGTAATGATAAATATACATTTAAAAGATTTCTATGTAGGTCTACTCTAATTATATAAAACTATACTGTCTGCCAACATTTATGCAAATGAAGTAGATCAACGCGTTAGTTTCAATTCATTAGGATGGAAACCTATCGAAAAATATTAGGCTTAAAATATTCCTTATCCTGTGGCTCCTTCTAGTGGACAACATTAATATCACAGCCTTCATCTTTCAGTTAAAATGGCTGATTAGCCTCCCAAACATTATAAATTCATGAAATTAGCTTTTTTTTCTCAGAACGACTTTGTTCTCCACGTCACTTTATGTTGAAGATCGAATGTCTAATGAATATCTAATATAAATACAACTTTATTTCTGTTAAAATGGCACTCTTTTATGTCGAGACCACAAGGAAACAAGAAAGAAAATGTCAATCATGCAGAAATCTTGCATAGGGTTTCCATACTTTTTGTAGCATCCAAGCAAAAAGAAGGGCCTTGACTAATAAACTGATCATTAATGTGCTGCACTTCAATTCAACACCAAACAGCTAAACAGAAGTTAATCAAACATGAAATAGAGTTTATTACGCAGCAATTATTATGCACTATTGCCACTTTTTTAGCATATAACAAATACATCTACTCTAATGCAAACTTTAAATTTCGTTTAAGGCGACGTGCATGGAGACGACGTATGTATCAGGCGTCTTGTTAGGCGACGCACCTAGTTCAGACTTACTTATCACACATACATTTTTTATATATATATATATATATATATATATATATATATATATATATATATATATATATATATATATATCTCACGTACGCCGCGCAATCACGTCGCCGTCAATGATTGGTTCCAAACATTGACGTCGCCGTGGGTCTGTCGTCTGCCCTCCCTATCAATCCCATTCAAAATTTGACACGCCTTGCGTCCCAATGTTCATACTATCCATCCTAAATAGTACGTGAGATAGCAATAAGTGTGTCCCAAAGCATAGTATGTTGAAAAGAGTATGCCAAAAGTCCCCGGTTGGTCTACTATTTCAGGTCGATTTTTGAAGTGTGGATCTGTGCACACTCTAATGGCTCTAATGCGCTTTGGCAAAGGATTCAGTCCAGAACTACAAACACGTGTAAAACGCGTTAGAAAAACTACAAACGTGGCGGATGCGCGCGATCGGCGGTTAGGTAGAGAGGTTTGCAAAAAGTGGTTTGAGTTACTAATAATCAACATTTAACCTGGTAAAAAATATTTATTTATTTATTGTTATCTGTGTTATATTTCATCTGCAACAGCAATGTGAACTTTTATAAACATCCATTTGGTCGTTAACTTTTAAATGCATGATTATGCAGAAGATATGAGCAGAGTTCTCCGCATGAAAGACCCGCGACTGGCAGATCAACGAGCTACTTCTTTTCTCTCTAATACGGTATGAAGTTAAATTAAATGAAATGTGGAGGATGTTAACTGTGAAAAGATGATTGACAGGCCAGTTTACAGTGACAGGGTGCGTGTAACTATGCGACAGAGCGGTCCGTTAAAGACGCAGTTGTGTGACGTGATAGTATGTCCCAAAGCTTGCCTACTCTTCTACTACACACTCAAAAGTGTGTACTTTTTCTTCACCAAAAGAGTACATACTTTAAGGGCGTAGTATATAGGCACATTGGGACGCAGCAACGGACTGACGGCGACGGAAGGGTAGACTGCTCCTTCTCCTTCTCCTGCTGAAGTGGCACGATCCACACGTTATAAGCCTATAGCCGACATTTGGATAGCCTATAATTGTCGCATTTCTCCCCCTAGCGGCAGAACTTTGTCGTGAAGCAACCGCTACCCTCGGCTTATTCACCATGGTAAAATGAACGATTTAAATGAATATAATGACTGTATATCCACACAAAACAAATGACCCCCAAATAGTTTACCACATTTTCAAAATAATCAGTGGTGGACTGTAAGGAAGTACATTCGTTAAGTATTCTCGTACAAATGTGAAGTAGGCCTACTAAGTTTTCTTTATTTTTCTTTCTCACAGGACAGCAACACTATAAAAATATGGTCTTTTACAACATGATGCATTGTTGTAGATTAAACTGCCCAACAGTATATGAAATAGGCAACTTTAAATTGAATAACTTTGAACATATTCAGATGTAAAATGCAACATACACATTAGTGCAGCAGTAATATTAATGCAAAACCATCCTGATGAATTATTTTTCAGAAAAATACTGTATACTTTTACTTTCACTTTCAACTATATTTCTTTTTCAAGTATATTAGAGTATGCAAGACAATACTTTTACTTAAAGGATAGTTCACCCAAAAATGAAAATTCTGTAATCATTTACTCACCCTCAAGTAGTTCCAGGTTTGGAATTTTCATTTTTGGGTGAAATATCCCTTTAACTAAGGTTTTAAGTATGACTAGTACTTTTTCCCTAATGTGGTATTAGTAGTTACTACAAGTAGTTTACTAAAGTATCTCAATATTTCTTCTACCAATTATTTTGTCATAGCTCTAAAAAATTTCTCTTTTCCCTCTTTCCTTAAATCAGACCAGACCACTGTGCTGCAGGAAAAAGCTGAATGTGCCAGTGCTGGACAGGTTTTTTAATGGTTTTCGGCTGAGCAGGGAGGTCCTGATAGTGCTGCTGGATCTGTTGAACACTGAACAACGACACGGATGGGGTGCCACAATCCAGACCCTGGTGTTTCTTTTCTGTCTGGCCAGTGGTACATCATACAGAGTGGTCTCTCAGAGTGTTTGACATGCCTCGTTCCACTGTCCACCACATTGTCCTTCGAGTCGCTGAGGAGGTGGTGGCCATTCGCCACCAAGAGATTCACCTCCTGAAGACCTCAGAAGACCTGGAGGCAGTTTGCTGTGGGTTTGCATGGGCTGAGCTTAAAATTGATGTTGTTTTTCTGATGTTACTGTCTTCCACCATTTTGGAGAGTACCCCAGGCAGAATGTAATGAGCATTATTTACATTCAGCGAAAGAACGCACATCCTGAAGGTAAATAACGCTCATTATATTCATTACATTCTGTGGTACTCTCCAAAATGGTGGAAGACGGTAACTTGGGGAGAGGAATTGTTGAATAAATTGTTATTATTGTTTCTTTGCGCACAAAAAGTATTCTCGCAGCTTCAGAAAATTACGATTGAACCCCTGATGTCACATGGACTATTTTACCAATGTCCTTGCTACGTTTATGTGCGTTGATCATGGTAGTACCCTTGCTGTCTATGGGTGGGTCAGAGATCTCTCAGATTCAATCAAAAATATCTTAATTTGTGTTCCGAAGATGAGCGAACGTCTTACAAGTTTCCTGAACCTGACTTGGAGGTTTCTTGAAGCATCTTGGAGATGTTGCTACAGTTCTTCTGGATTTAGTCTGTCTCAGTTTGTTCTGTTTCTTCATCTCATTCCAGACAGACTGGATGATGGTGAGATCAGATCTCTGTGTGGAGCACTGGCTGTTGTCAGACTCCTTGTGCAAACAAAAATCTCACTGGATTATTACAATTAATGGTAAAAATAATGTTTGGAAATGTAAACTGATATTTCCTGCTGACACACTACAGAAAAAGATAGAAATAACTGATTTCAAACCATTTTTTGTTGACTTTTGCACAGTACTATACATATATATATATATATATATATATATATATATATATATATATATATATATATATAAAATAAGGGTATAACAACAACAAAAACACACCTAACAATGCAGCAGTAAACAAATACACTGTTTAAAAAAAAGAAAAGAAACAGACACTAGTGCAATTCTACATACAGTAAATACAGTTCTACAGTGTGCTGACCAAGCTGTAAATAGATAGTATCCAAAATTAGGCTGTAAAGTGGGGGTGGGGTCTCAATTACAAAGAACAGGATCAAGCTGGAGAGTTTGGACATGTTCACGAAGGGGTTCCCAAAGCTTGACGAAAATAGTGCTAGGTCAGTGAATGGAGTACCTAATTTTCTCTAATTTCATAAAATAAAGAACATCTCTTAGATAGCGGGTGTGAGATGGAGGGTGAGGGCTCTTCCAGGTCAGAATAATTAAACGCCTAGCGAAAAGGGTTAAAAAAGTCTGAAAAATGAGAAGGTAAAGAGTGGCCAGGTGGGAGAACCCCAAATAAACCAATAATTGGACAAGGTAGAATGTCAATAGAGGTAACAGCTGACAATGAGACAAAAATTAGCCTCCAAAAAGAAGACAGGGCAGGGCAGTACCAGAATATATGGATTAGAGTAGCTGAACCAGAATGACAACTGTCACACTCAGGATCAATACAGGGGTTAATGCAAGCTAGCCTGCTCTTAGACCAGTGGGCTCTATGTACCACCTTGCACTGTATGAGCCTATGACGTGCGCAGAGTGAGGAGGAGTTAACCCTGTTCAAGACCGCTTTCCATGTCTCCTCGTTAATGTCAGTACCAATGTCTTGGGACCAGACAATGCGTAGTGTAACCCTGCTACCAGACAGCGTTATATATTTTTTGGGGTGTGTGTGCAGATATGTGTATTGTGTAATATGTGTTGTTTCTTTAAGAGACTCGCTTACACAGGGAGTTTGGCTGTAAATCACTTGGTCGAACGTGCTTAACAGCATGTTTGTGTGTTGCTGTTATCACCATAGATATGTATACGTAGATGCCTCATTAGCGACTGTTTCTATGGGCTGCTATAGGCCATCCGCCACATTGTAATGTTCAACTTGACGTCATTCACCATAGTAATCACTGAATATTTGAAAGATGCCACAATCCTGCACAGAACGGCCCAACGGCTCTGTGCGAACCTACAGAATGGTGAATGACGTCAAGTTGACCGTTCCAAGAATAGCGGCCGTATCTACGTGCCTGGAGCGGTCCAATGGGGCATCTATAGACGGTTTCATCGGGCACATGCGCCTGGCCTGAAGTTAACTTCCGGTCTGTGTTTGTTTATCGGTCTGATTAGTGACGCCGGATACAAATGCAGTTAAAGTTAAAGTGATCAAAACGAGGCGCAGGTGTTTTTATATCACTGTGCCTTTAGAAAATGTTTGATGTCATTTTCATTTCATCTTGCATGTAATGCCTGATAAAGCAGCGTTTGTAAGCTCACTGCTTTGTCTACAGCCTTTACAGGGGAAACCTCTAGTTCTCCCGCTTTAAAGCGCCTCCTGCTGGCAGAGAATGAATTGCATTTAAGTCCGTCCATCCAAGTAGTTATCAAGTAGTTATTAAGTAGTTATTAAGTCCGTCCAAGTAGTTTTCACTGCATCTCAGTCCATCTGATTTACGCAGCAAACATATTTTGCTTGTTATCAAAAAATAATCTACTCTAGAGGGACTTAGCTGTTGTTATTGATTCTTTTTGGATGTCTACAGGAAGTTAGGGCCACAAAAGCGCACATGCGCAGTAACGTTTGTTTATGTTGTTGCCGTTGAAACCGTCTGTACATATCTATGGTTATCACCTTGGTTAAATTAGTGTATCTAAGTTCATTCCTTCAATCAGGAGGGAGAGGGAGCGGGACGTAGAAAAGAGCAAGGAAGATTGAAGAGAGTCGAGAGAGAGACTCAGGAGAAGCAGGGGATCGTCTGGATAACCGGGGATTTTAGGCCATAAAATCCTAAACGTTTCCCGCGATGATCTTGAAGTAAATGCAAGAAACAGGGTTTTAGGCCATAAAACCTAAAAGTTTCTTAAGTACAGTCAGCATTTCATCCACATAGAGGTACTACTCTTGCCTTTAAAGAGTGAATGAAAATAGAGAGTGACGCATGATGTCGATCGGAGAAACTCGGGATTTTAGGCCATAAAATCTTTTATGTTTCTATCGATATTCATATTCCTGTTGGTCTAGAGGTACTACTTGTGCTGCTAGAAAGAAAAAAACATGAGAAAGATTATAAAGATTCGTGATTTTGTATGATTCGTGAAGTGTACGCTGATTGTTTTATGCTGTTGAGAGTTCAACGCGTGTTGTGAGATCAACTACGGATTCAGGACTTTACTTTTTGAAAATCCATTCGAGTAACAGTGAACTTAAAGTTTATTGTTTGAAGTGTATCGACACTAGATGGATGGAAGATGTCACTAACCCTAACTCTAACCAGCCCTGTGAGTACCGTGAGCTCATCAGGTCCTCTGGCATCGCGGGACGTTGCGTTTCAACCGAAGAACTGAATCAACTTGCACCTACACGAACAATCTGCTCCCATCTGATCATTGAGGTAACCCAGACTTTTTGTTCACTTGGCTGAGTGAAGAGGCATTTGTTTTTTTTCATTGGCCACAATGATCGTTAGCATCAAATCAGGCCTGCAACGGGGTGGGTTTTTAGTGGGATTTGTGTGTGTGATGAGTGAGTGTGAGTGTGGATCCACATATTCGTTAATCTGACCGGTCTTGATATAGTATTTCTTTGTGACTTTCTAATCTGAGCTGATTGATACTGTTAAAGTTGGGTTTGTTAAAGTTTTGTGCCCAGAAGAACACAATTGTTAGTATTAGTTTGAAGTGTTGTAAGCTAACGCTATAGAAAATCGTTGATGTTACGTAGAAAGGTAAATTCCAGTTTTGAGAGAATTTTAAGTGTAAGACAGGGAAGAGGATAAATTAGAGTATATTAGTTGAAAGCGAACTGTTGAGGAGAAAGAAATTTGCTTAATTTAAACGTATAAAAGACAGACAACAGGTTGCATGAATCCATTTATTGGTGTATCTTTTGTTTTGTATCTCTCTCCTTTTGTTTTCTTTGAATTCATTTATTGTTAAAACCATAAATCTACAGCATTCATATACTTTTTTTGGCATTTGCCTACTTGAATTCATATTAGTACATCTTTGAAGTCACTCATTTAATTGTGTAGTAGGGGTGGCACGATACATGCCACCCCTACATTACAATGAATACATGCAATTCACCCTCAATCCAGAAGGGGGCGCCCGCACCAATGCAACGCTGTTTGATAACCGCCAGCAGAAGAACAGCGAATACCATGAGTTGCGCACTTGAAAACAAAGCCCCCTAGACAGTGACCATGTGCTGATTCTGAATGCATCTCTCACATAGACTGACAAAGGATTATACTTTAAAGGCTTGCACACTCAACTGTTTGCAAAATGGAGCTTTGTGCTCGTTTATCCTACCTCTCTCATTCGGCACAAATCTAAAGATTCCATAATATTTCCATATTTGCAATGTAACCTATCTGAATGATAATCTATTATTATTATGTAAATTATAGGCTTTGTACTTCAGTCGTGCTCCAACGGTGACACAGAGGTGGGTGCGCTGATGTTTGTATTTTATTTTGATAAAGTACCAACTTTAGTAATGCTGGAACTGGTGTGTGTGTGTCTGCGCATGCGCGCCGGCGCGATCACTTCAACTATTTCCTTATACCAGCAGAATCAACTTTAAACACTTATTGTCTTATTAATAATGCATCACTGTATAAAGGTCTGCTTTTATTTGTGTACACTCACA
>JAFVLL020026319.1:0-14458 GCA_021397915.2 Tor tambroides
AGAAGTTATTTTTAAAGTCTAATAAATGTTAAAATTGATGGCTCTTAATTATAATGTAAAGTTGAATGGCTATAGTCAATGGTTAAATATTAGGGAGAAACATTTTTATAGGGAAATCAGTATTAATTGGTATCAGTGATAATGGCCTTCAGTTATAAAAATAAAGATTATTTTAAATTTTAAAAATGTACTGTCTTTATGTTGTTTGTACATTAATTTGAAGATTGAATGTGAAATTATTGCAATATAAAAGTATATTTAAAAACATTAATGTTAGTTGGGATTTCAGAAAAATGTGCGATTAATTTGTTAATTTTTTTTAATTGATTGACAGCACACACACACACACACACACACATATATATATATATATACTGTGTGTGTATATATATTATATATATATATATATATATATATATATACTGTGTGTGTGAATATTATATATATATATATATATATACACACACACATATATACACACACACACACATACACACATATACATACATACAGTGTGTGTATATGTAAAACAAATGGTTTTATATTCGAGCATAATGGAGTCTGATGTTAGTAGGTTAATAAGCTTCCAACAATATCATTTATAATTATAAAATCATCAGTTTTTAATTAGATTAAACATTCTATTTAACACTTTTCAATATATTCTAAAATATATCACATTTTTCTTGTTTGCCATCTTGGATTTTTTTTTCCTCAACTTAGACTTTAGAATTTCATACAGAAACTAAAATGCCTAATTGGTCCATCTGCAATAGCAGTAAGACTCCATATGCTACATAACCAAACATAACCAACTACTGTGTGTCTTCAGAAACAAGAAATTATTCATGCATCCATTTGCTGTCATAGTCTTGATATATGTGTGGTATACTGCACGATTTGTCAACAAGTAAGCTACAAGTGCTTTATATGAGGGGGAAAAAACAACCATGTTGTCTATGCAAGAATATTCCAACACCTGGCACAACCCCTCATTTTAACCCTTCTGCACATCATTTTCAAACATATTTACCCCTGTGAGATGGCAGCCAGTCCCCCACCATGTTTAACAGCTGCTGACATTGTGTGTTGAAGGCATCTTTTGTCTTTCTGCTAACATAAACCAATCTGGATGTAGAAAATTACGTGTGATAGATGACTCATCAGACCATATTACATTTTTCCATTGCCCAGGGGTCCAGGGTTTGTTCTTCTCACTCCAGGTCATGCATCTGGTCTAATGCAAGCAGTTTCTAAAAAACAAATTCTAGTTTTGTGAAGCTCACAATGTTTTTTTTTTTACCCTCAGATTATTTTTGAAACCATATTTCTAGTGCCATTTTCAGCTGTTTGTATCTTATGTTATAAGCACTGTTCATCTTTACCAGTTTGTTTGAGCTTGTTATGTAATAATCATCATTTCTGAGACTGTTCCCATTGACACAATGCATAATTGTGTAACTACAGCACACACAACCCAGCCACCACATTATTATATGCTCTTGCTGCTAACTGTGATTCAGCTGACTTTGTTCAAATCTTTTTGCACGTGGTGTTTCCATTATTTCTCCGACTAATTAAACAACAGATATGACTACAGATGCTCGAGCAAACCTAGACAGAATGAATTTGTTATTTTTTGACTCATTTTGCAGATTTAACATTATACCAAGTGACTGTCTTTTTATACCAAGTGAGTCATGAATTATCCATTCAAATGATTTGTTTAAAAACACATTCATTCAGGAGAGAAACAAGTGACTGTCTTTATGAATTTGTCATTGAATTACTCAACCAGTTCATTTTTAAAAAAATCTGATTCATTCAGGAATGAAACAAGTGACTGTCTTTATAAATTAGTCACTGAATCACTCAACCGATTCATTCCAAAAAAAAAACCCCTCTGATTCATTCAGGAGTGAAACAAGTGATTGTCTTTATGAATTAGTCATTGAATCACTCAGTCGATTCATTCCAAAAAAACTGCTTCATTCCGGAGTGAAACAAGTGACTGTTTTTATGAATTATTCATTGAATCACTCAACCGATTCATTCCAAAAACACTGATTCATTTGGCAACAAAACACTACCTAATGTGTGTTGCAACCGTCCTGCTATGGCTGTTTTCGATGGCGAAGCAAAAGTAAGCTGTAATATTGTGTCTAAAATTTAAGTTACTCAATTTTAATTTTATTGAACTGTTGTATAAATGTAATATCATATAATCATGTTTGAGTTATTGTTACTCAAGTAACAATGGCCCAAGCCATAATTTCTAATTGTAACACAACAAAAGAAAAAAAAAAAGACAGAATAAATAATGAAATATTTAGTAATTGTCCCTGCAAACATGCTCCTGCGGAGCCCATGCTGGCTTTTTGCAGGCACAGTGGGCTAGGGCCAGCCCACACCAAACCTAAACAGGCCCAGTGCAGGCTTGCCCAGGTGAGGCCCACAGCTTTGGGCTCACCGCAAGCTCTCTGTGAGAAGGTTTTCGTCCTTACCACTAGGGGTGCTAAGGTGTTTTGGGTTTCCTTAAGTAAAGCCATGTGGTAGAGGGAGTTAGCAATAACAAGCAGCAGCCAGCATGGCTCACCTGCTGAATACATTGTGCTGTGTCCTGGTTGAGAAATGTGTCATTTGAAGCCCAGTCTAAAGAAGTTTCTATTTAAAAGTGTACAATGCTGATGTTTTTTGCAGAGACGTTACATGTATGTATGACCTATGTTTGGATTGATGCTAAGAGTTTAAGACAGTGTATTTTTATGCATTTTAGAAGGACACTTTATTGGTGAGGTTACCACATCATGGTCCAGTTTGAATATGGATTTAAAGTTCTTTTCGATGTGAGACCAGTCTGAGCTATTTTTGACTGTTCCTGGTTAGGAAGAGTCTGGTGTTTGAGAGCTGTGGCATGTTTTCAGTACAAGAGGTTGGATTATTCATTTGCTATCAGCCAACTTCAGCTATGGACAGTGTTGGGACATTGATGTACTATAGATAAGACTTTCACACACATCAACTTTCACATGACGAAATCCTACAATCTTACATTGCTTTGTTTAGTTTCTTTTGTGGGTTTTTTTTTTGTACTTTTGTGTATTTACATTTTTGGCTATATGTAGCTGTATTAACCTGAATTGAATGTTTTCTGTTTTGTATAATAAATCCATTGATTTGAAATCCCTTTGACTACTGTACATTTTTGACAATATAGACATTATTTATGTGGTGACTGCATCCATTTCAGATGTATAATAACTGGTTTTCCTAAAGACTTAAGTTATAGTAGCTGAAATGTATTTAAAGTGAAACAGATGTATTGTTGTAGATCAGGGGTGCCCAACCCTGATCCTGGAGATCTACCTTCCTGCAGAGTTCAGCTCCAACCCTGATCAAACACACCTGAACCAACTAATTAGGATCTGAAGAAGCCCTTGATAATTACAGACAGGTGTGTTTGATCAGGGCTGGAACTGAAATCTTCAGGAAGGTAGATCTCCATGACCAGTGCTGCATCCCAATGTGCCTACTTATACTACGCCCTTAAAGTATGTACTCTTTTGGTGAAGAAAAAGTACACACTTTTGAGTGTGTAGTAGAAGAGTAGGCAAGCTTTGGGACATACTATCACGTCACACAACTGCGTCTTTAACGGACCGCTCTGTCGCATCTGTTACACGCCATAGATGTACGTTACACGCACCCTGTCACTGTAAACTGGCCTGTCAATCATCTAGTCACAGTTAACATCCTCCACATTTAATTTCATTTAACTTCCTACCGTATTAGAGAGAAAAGAAGTAGCTCGTTGATCTGCCAGTCGCGGGTCTTTCATGCGGAGAACTCTGCTCATATCTTCTGCATAATCATGCATTTAAAAGTTAACGACCAAATGGATGTTTATAAAAGTTCACATTGCTGTTGCAGATGAAATATAACATGGATAACAATAAATATTTTTTACCAGGTTAAATGTTGATTATTAGTAACCCAAACCCCTTTTTGCAAACCTCTCTACCTAACCGTCGATCGCGCGCATCCGCCACGTTTGTAGTTTTTCTAACGCATTTTATACGTGTTTGTAGTTCTGGACCGAATCCTTCACCAAAGTGCAATGGATTGTGGGCAATTTTAGCCATTAGAGTGTGCACAGATGCACACTTCAAAAATCGACCTGAAATAGTAGACCATCCGGGGACTTTTGGCATACTCTTTTCAACATACTATGCTTTGGGACACACTTATTGTAATCTCACATACTATTTAGGATGGATAGTATGAACATTGGGACGAGGGGCAGGATTGGGCACCCTTGTTGTAGATTAATAGTGTGGGCTAAGTGAGGGCTGCCCATGCAGGGCCAGTGCTAAGGGGTCAACGTTTTGCCAATGAGCAAAGTCTGAGAAGCCCTGCGCTGGCAGCCCGCTGGGGGCCCTTAGGCTAGCCCTAAGTGGGTCCATAAAGGGCCAGTGCAGGCTTGTTTGCAGGGGTAATATTTCAGTGCTACGATTTAATTGTCTCTTGATGAAATCTTGGTTTCATTAGAAATTGCAGTTCAACTTCAATAGAAATTCAAAGGTGCTTTTAAATGCACTGATTTTGCGATTTTACTGACTGGTCACACTGTACTGTATGATGTTAGAAGACTCATTGGCAGTGAAATCTCTAAATTTGTGTATATTTATATTTAATATAAATTTGCTTTTGACAGACAACCCAGAAATCAAACAGCCCACCAGGAAACTCAAGTGCTCCTAATGAACCCTCCATCACAGTGCTAAGGGAATTACATTGAATTGCTTAAATATTTCATCTCTTCCTGTATGTGATTTATAAGAGCTTCACCATATGTTGATATCTAGTGATTGATGTTAACAGTTACACAACCAATAAGCAGAGAGATGGAGAACATCAGTCACTAAGGATGACGTCAAACCACATCATGCTGTACAACAATATACGTTTCCTCAGAAAAAAAAAAAAAAAAAACTGTTGCAAATACACAATTACACATCCACCCCATTTCTAAGGCTAATGCATCATCAACAGAGAGAGAAGAGAATATATATACAGTTTGTGTGTGTTTGTTTATGTGTGTGTGTGTGTGTGTGTGTAAAATATACATACAGTATATATATATATTCTCTATATGCACATATGCAGTCTTGATCACTAGTTTTACTGCTACTGTAAATCTACAAAGCTAATCTTCAAAACATGACTGTGATTCACCAGCATTCCAATAACAATCAACTCATTAATTGAACGCCATATCATTTTCTTGAAAAGTATTTAAATGACATTAAAAAGTCTAATGGCCTTGGCCATTGTGACTCAATAAAAATTAACTTCAAAAATGTACAAGGTCAGATAAACATTACAGATGTAGCAGTATTCTTTAATTCAAATATAGCCTTATCTTCACTTTTTAAAAGACCACCTACATATGCTTATATAAGGATGAAATGTGTCATTTCTGTACTTCTTCTTCTGAAAGTAAGTCATACAAATTTGGAACAACATCAGGGGGAGCAAATGTTGACAGAAGTGTAACTAAGCTATCTCTTTAATTCTTCTTGTTTGTATGTCTATGTTCACACCAGCAGCATGGTTAGTAGGCACTGGCAACTTCTGGAATGTGGAAACACCAGGTGATCACCCTCGTTGTCATGTTATCTAGAGGGCTGCGCATCCACACTTTGCTGCATGCAGCCTGACTTCCCCAGAACCTGATATTTCACACACTGCAAGCCACCACAGTACACACCACATAACTTTGTTAATACTTAAAATACACTTTAAGTTACTTCTTCTCAGCAGGTATCTGTCATACCTCATTGAACCTGCTACACATGTTCTAGCACTCTAGATGCACACAAAAGTCCACTTCTTTAATATGGGCACCTTATAAGTCTGTTTTCTTGAAAATGGTGAATTGTGAAATGGCTATTGGCAACCTAGAGCTGACAGATTGTAGAGACTGAGCTCTTAAATGTTACTCAGAAAACAGGATACAGATTTAACTCATTCGAATTACTTCTGCTTACTGTTACACTGTTAGATAAATAAAAGAAGTCTCTCTTATCTCTTGCTCTGGCTACTGTGTATAGACCCCCAGGGCCATATACAGATTTCCTAAAAGAATTTGCAGCTTTCCTCTCATACCTATTGGTTAATGTTGATAAAGCACTACTTGTCGGAGACTTCAACATTCACGTTGATAATACAAATGATGCGTTAGGACTTGCGTTTACAGACTTAATAAACTCCTTTGGAGTCAAGCAAAATGTCACCGGGCCCACTCATCGTTTTAATCATATGCTAGATTTAATTATATCACATGGAATTGATCTTACTGACATAGGTATTGTACCTCAAAGTGATGATATTACTGACCACTACCTTGTATCGTGCATGCTGCGTATTACTGATATTAAGTATGTGGCTCCACGTTATCGCCCGGTAGAACTATTATTCCACCCACAAAAGATAAATTCACAAATAACCTGCCTGATTTATCTCAACTGCACTGTGTACCCATAAATACACATGAACTAGATGAAATGACTAGCAATACGGGCACTATCTTCTCTATTACATTAGAAGCTGTTGTCCCCCTCAAATTAAAAAAGATTAGAGGAAAACTTACTGCGCCATGGTACAACAGTAATACCCATTCTCTCAAGAAAGAAACTCGTAATCTTGAGTGCAAATGGAGAAAAACTAACTTGGAAGTTTTTAGAATTGCATGGAAAAACAGTATGTCAAACTATAGAGAGGCTCTAAAAGCTGCCAGGACCGAGCATATCTGCAAACTCATAGAAAATAGCCAAAACAATCCAAGGATTTTATTTAGCACAGTGGCTAGATAAACAAATAACCAGATGTCACCTGAACTAAATATCCCCTCACATTTTAATAGTAATGACTTGTAGAATATCAGAGACTGAATCAGACAAAGTTAAGATTCGATCAGAACATCGAAACATGAGGAGCTGGAATTCCACAGAGAGGCTGTAACAGGACGTCATAAATCAGATCCCTAGCTCCAGCCGTACGAAGAAAGCCTAACCAACAAGCCTCTTTCACAGAACAGCTTGCAACATTAAAACAAAAAGAACACTTATTAATAAGTCCAACACAGGAAGGAGATTGTCAAATTTGTGGCAAGTAATCAAGCCTGATGGTCAAAGAGATGGCCGTCACATGTAAAACTGTGATAGAAATCGCAGCTACCGACTTTCTTGGGCGGGTCTCCCCCCACCCAAGACAAATTCCTTCCAAACCCCTTTTGACCTTTTTGTGCTACATAGAACTACACACAGAGACTTTCTTTTCATATTCACCTGAAATCATCCTAAAGGGACACTTCTATGCATAACTCAATATTGTGTATGTCTTTTTAATAACTATGGAACAACTTTAAAGGGTCATATTCATGTTTGGTATGTATGAGTTTGAAAAATCATGCTTTAAATTTTTCTTCCAATCAATTCTTTGTCAAATGTATCATAGTCTTGTTATAGAAATCATGTCCAAAATTATACTTTGCAAGAGCGGGAAAATTCGGACCATGTGACTTATATATGATTTATGATGGTGGAGAAACAGAGCAACACCCCAAGCAAAGATAATATCTAATTGGTCAAGACACCAGATGGGATGGGTCAGAAAGCCAAGTTTAAAAACTCAGGACACCATCAAACCTTCTCTTAACTCTAACTCTTGTGCTCTCTTCTTTTTATTGCTTTTGCCACCGCGTCTTGACGCTGCTCTTTGAGCGTGCTCTGGCCTGCACGCCAGCTGTTACCACAATGAGAAGAAATACCACCTAGTCTTGTTACATCCTGTTACCCTTTTTCTTTTACTTTATTTTCTTTTCCATTGCGAGTTTCATGTTCTCAGTTAAAGTTTTGCCACTACGCCTCGTCTCCGAGTTCAACTCGAGGCTGTGACCGCCTCAAAACTTCTACCAGCCACAACACTGCATCCTCAGCCAAAGCCCAACCGTTGGCTTCCCAAGACGTCACTTCAACAACTACTGAACATCCAACCAATCAGCAACCAAAGAAACCCCTTCTGCAACTGACGACGATCATCGCACAAAAAGTGAACCTATGCAAAGCAAGTAACCCTCCAGACTTTTGCTGAGCTTCGGTGCAGTTTAACATGTCTTTAGCCCATTGAGAAACTCACTGCTAGGTTAAATAAGTGATTGAAGGTTGTTCAGGTTCATGTAATTGCACATATTGCTGTAAACTTGGGATTTACATTTTGCCTCAAACTCATCCTTTCCTTACTTTCTCTCTCTTTCTGCAAATCGGGACATCATATACATGTACAGTTTAGTTATGTCTTAGGTTTTATATAAATAAAATCTTATTTATATTGAAAAGAGAAGTATCTTGTGTTTGTGCTCTACAAAGTTAATGTTCAGTTTTTTCAATTATAAACACATAAATCTTGTTTTGAACTAAAATTTCAAAAACCATAACGCCATTTTTCAAAAAATACAATCTATCAAACTATAAACTGACTATTCCTGCTTTGACACATGAGTCAAATCTCTGGTGAACTGTTGGCTGCAAAACTTACACACAAATCCCTACATTTAAAAGCACTATGTGGTCATTTATAAACACTGTGCATCTAACATTAAGTTCACCAAGTCAGCAAGTTTGAGCCCACTCAGTACACAATTACCCAAGTGGAAACACTAGGAGTCAAAATTTATCACACACCAATCAGAACCTTCGATGGAGATAAAAGGGCCAAAGTCAGCTGACAGTTTTTCTCAGTGGCTTTGGTGCATTTCTCAGATCAGAAATGAAATTCTCAAAACTACTTGTTCAACCTCCACATTATCCTAGTCACTTGTGCACATCATAAAAAGTTTCTCATTCTTTGAACAAGTTGCAATTGCTTTGGTACATTCATGCAATCGATTATTTCTCTGCGGTTTCCTACATTATCGTTTACTAGTGTCATGTTGCTCAAAATGTATTATATAGTTCTCTGTGCTATAGTCTTACCAAAACCTCAAGTCATTAGTTCATCGTATAAATCATTACGGTAAATGCAAAATGGTTGGTCTAGTTGTAAATAAACTGTCATGCATATTTTCTACACATTTCTATTAGACTTTTAATAAATTTGGCATGAATTGTTCAAGTGAATCTTGACTTTCAGTAATGAAGAGAATATAGATCAACCAATGATAAACCAGTAATAACTCAAAGGTGCATCTCATCAACCTTCAATTGGAAAGCATATATAAACAGAGGACAACACAAGAGTTACAAATTCTGACAGTGGACTTTCTCATTTTTATTTTTGCCTTTGTGCCCATTTTTCTTTTCTATTTCACAATGATGTTGTAATGTGTGTTATTTATTTATTTATTTATTTGGTCAGACCACTAGTAAAAGTGCAGCTTTGAATCATATCCAGTCTTTTTCAATCAATATCCCACATACAGTAATGAGTATAGTTGCACTTTTGAAATGGATATGTGGCATACATAAGAAGTGCAGCCTTCTGCATTTCAGTACAGTAACTGTCATCTAAACTGTTGCTATAGTTTACAGCAGGTAATACTAACAGAGAGCACTGTTATACTGACAAAATGACTAAGTTTTTTGCCCATCTCTGTGAACAATGACACAAGGACATCAGGCATGCAAGATGATTTTACCCCCGTTGCCTGGCCAGGGCCAGTATAGCCTGTGATGTTGAAGAGGTTCTTTGGCCTGTCTCAGACCAAAGAGAGTATACTGGGACAGAATAATTATTTTTGTTGTTTTCTGTATTGTACTGTACTGTACTCTACAGTACATTAAATTGAGGAATAAAACATTTGGGGAGTACCACAAACAACACTTATTACGGGTTTTTGTAGTATTGTTTTGAATTTATCTCATCAGTGTGTAAAACTGTGTTGTATTGTGTGTGTTTTTGACTGTTTGTGTGTCATGTTTGAGAGCAAAGTTCGGTTTTTCAGCAAGATTGAGTTGTTTTGAGTGGATAGCTTCATTTTGACCCTGAATATTGTGGTGTTTGGGAATTGAGTTGTAGTTATGGATTCGTGTTTACTGTTTTTGAGAAGACGAGGCATAGTTTCAAGAAATGTGTTGGCAATCGAAAAACTGTAATCTGTCGATCTTGTTACTCGTGCTACAATAGTGTTTTCACTATATTTTGATTTAATATCCAGGTGCAGAGTTGATGAGTTATACTGCTCCTTCCAGTGACCGCGTCGCCTCAGTGATCAGCCACAAAAAACAGTTATCTTGTTCACTCCCATAAAATCATAATGATTCCTTTGAGCTAAAATTAAACTATTTCTTAAATTAAATATTATACTTTATTGTTACAGACTTCATGAATTTCTTTCACTGATAAATAGATGGTATCAGCTTCATTCATCTCCACTCCAAAAGAAAACTGCATGCTTACAATTATAGGACAGGAAGAGTTAAACTTATCACTGCATCTGGCACCAACAACATGTTTATTAGATCATGTACCCACTAAATTGAAAGAGTTACTACCTGTAAAGAAGAACTGCATTTCATTATTATTAACTGCTATTATCTCTAGGCCACATCCCAAACCGTTCAAGCTGGCGGTTAAGCTCTATTAAGAAACCACAAATTAGATCCTAGTGAACTATGAAATTGCAGACCCATTTCAAAATCTTCCGTTTATGTCTAAAATCTTAGAAAAGGTTGTGTACTAATCTGAAGTTCTTTCCAAAAATTATATCTATGAAGAGTTTCAGGCTGCATCTCATTGCTAGTTTTACTTGATCTTAGTGCTGCGTTCGACACAATAGATCATGACATACTCAGATCGATTACAGAACTATATGGGTATTCAAAGGGCAGGCTTTAAATGAATAAACTTACTCTGTCCGATCAAGTATCACTTTGTCCATTTAAACGGGAAATAATCTAAATTATTAGCCTGTAGTATGAGGCGTCATTAAGATCGCCCTATCTCTGCTATTTTCAATATACATGTTGCCCCTTGGCAATGTTATTAGAAAATTCGGATTAGTTTATTTGTTATGCTGATGATACTCAACTATATATTTCAACAAGACCAGGATGAAACTTAAATTATCTAAGCTAACAGAGTGTGTTAAAAATATAAAGGATTGATGACTAATACCTTCTTCCTATTAAATCATGATAAGACAGAGAGTATTACTTATTGAACCTAAAAACAATTCACACCTTGATTGTTAACTATATCTAGACGGATGTAATAGTTACTTCTTTCTCTACAGTCAAAAATTTGAGTATTATATTAGACAGTTAAACTTGTCTTTTGAAAATCATATTTCATGTTGTTGTAAAAACAGCATTCGTTTCATCTTAGAAACACTGCTGTTAATGGAACATGTTACCTGTTTCTGATGAAAAGTTTAGTTCATGTATTCATGACCTCTAGACTGACTCATTGTAATGCACTGTTAGGGTGGTTGTCCCACTTTCAATAAACAAGCCACAGTAGTTTAAATGCAGCTGCTAGAATCCTTACCAGGTCAAGAAAATATGATCATATTACCCCAATTTTACAATCTCTACACTGGCTACCTATTAAGTTCCGCATCAGTTACAAAATACTACTACTTACTTATAAGGCCCTAAATGGTTTAGCTCCTGCGTACCTAACTAGTCTTCTATCACGCTACAATCCATCACGCTCCCTAAAATCACAAAACTCTGGACTCTTGGTAGTACCCAGAATAGCAAAGTCCACTAAAGGAGGTAGAGCTTTTTTCACATTTGGCTCCCGACTCTGGAATAGCATTCCTGATAACGTGCGGGGTTCAGACACACTCTCTCTATTTAAATCTAGATTAAAGACACATCTCTTTAGCCAAGCATTCACATAATGTATCTCATAACCTTGTAGATCAGCTACATCTGACCAAATGCAGATTATCATTCTTTTGCTTGGGTTGAACATAATTTTTTGGTTGGAACAGCAGCTATGCTAATTTTGTCTCTGTTTGCTTCTCTGTTTCTGCTACGGGACTCACATCCCGAGAAAACTAATAATCACACGAGCTTCAGTCCTGATCCGACCCTTACGAAGATCTGAGATGACTGAGCACCTGAGATGAAATGATGCCCCCCCCCCAATTTAACTAACTGCATGATTTTCTCTAAACCACTAATAACCTATAATAATATAATGTATAAACTTAAAGCGCTATACAAATAAACTTGAATTGAATTGAATTCTAATGTCAATAATCTCTCGTATAAATAGGAAGATTGATGAATGAGAAGGATACTTTAAAGTAAACACCCACAAGGCTTATGTGAGCAATTTCACAAAACTACATTTATGGCTCTCTCTCGCCTTTAACAAGAATAGAAGATGCAATAATCCTTCCAGTGTCTCCCATTTGCTGACTGTTTACCTGGATTTTTCTCCTGCAGCAAAATGACTCAGCAGCTAGCAAGCTTGAATTGCTAGAAAAATTGCAACTTTTTTTTTCATCCAATAAAAGCTTTTAAAACGCACCTCGTTTTACTCAAGGTTTATCTGAAGGAATGTCTAATGGGGTCTAAAGGAAATTAAATCCTCAAATTAAATGGAGTGCTACAGAAAATATAAGAAAGCACTTTCACCTTGTTCTGAATAACTCAGAGATGGCTATTTTGGTAAATTGACAGGGCCATGTTACATCTCAACTGCTCAACACAATCTTTTAAGTCTGACTGTACTGCATTCACAGCTACAGCTAGTGAAACAGAGTCATGGAGTATGAAAAATCAACTAAACGCAATAATAAACAAAAAACCAATAAGACACAAGAGGTGATTTTATTATCAAGTTTTGAAGGTTGTTAACCACAATCTAAAGCCAAAACATGGCAAAATGACTGTAAAACACAACTTCAACTGGCTTATTATGCGTTCTCATTAACAAAAAATCAGAAACAATTCTACTGCCAAGTATAGAGTTCATTAGAATAACTAGGTTATTATAGCGTTAAAGTAGAGTAACCTGAGTAACTCTAGGTTACTCTTTTACAGTAACCAAGAAACACTGTAACTTGTAGCATTACTATAGAATTTAACTGATGTGAGATCACAGATATTGGCTCTTTTCCTAGTTAGCTGTCTTGCTGCCTACATAGGAAGTTGTTTTCTTAAGGTGCCAACTCTGTGATAGTCTAATAGGCAGAAAATGCATATCACACACAAATATTAGGTTAAAAAAAAAAAATTCATAATCTTGCTTACTATACTTTTTGAAACAGCCTTTCTGTTAGGAATGTGACTTAAAATGCTGTCTATATAGGCAGCTCACTTGATTATTTTAGATCCATTGTCTATTGACTACGGCAATGAATTTGGCTCTTTTTTAAATAATTATTTTTCTAACACTAATGCTTATAATGTCAACCAAATGCCTTTTTATTTTAAAAAGCTCCTGGGTTTAAATAATTTACTCCCACACAACTGACTACCCTCCATCACAAAATTAATTAGAGCCCTCAGATTTCCTGGTCAGAAAGGCTCTGAGGTGAACTGAAAGAATAAAAAATAAATAAACAATAAAGATTACTCAGCATGTCTTCAGCCTGTTTTGGCTTAATTACATCCTATCTATTTTTTTCCCCCATCTTAGAGTTAAAGTGTGGATGAGTAACTGGCCGTAATTAAATCAAAATCAGAGTATTTATAATTAAGTGGCATTTCAGAAGCATTCAGACAATTAGAACTGATTTTGAAGAGGCAAAGAGAAGTAGACTAGGTGGAAGAGAAATGTGCCTTGTATTTTATGTGTTAGGGACACTGAGGAGATCTTCTATCTCTCTTTCTCTGCTGCTTTAACCAATTCTGTTTTAACATATTCCAGCCTGCGACTGCATTTCCCTGGTGAACTCCACATCTCTGACTCTAAGACAGTAATTAGAGCAATGCAGTAGTTTCTGTTCTGTGCCCCTTATCTGTCCTTTAAGGAGAAAGGGCTTATGCTCACAGCTTACAGTGGGGAAATCAAAAGAACAGCACATGTTGCCTTACCATGTTTTCCACAAGCAACACTTTATTTCAGTAAAATGGATTATATAGATAAGATATAATTAGATTTAACAGAATACTTTTTGTATCTTGCTAAATTAGACTATTTGATCATTAGATTTATAAGCTACTTAATTTGTAGCAAGTAAATATGGAAATACTACTATTTCAACTATAGTACTACTACACTGTAAAACTTTTCGTTGTAAATTTACAGTAAAATACTGGCAGCTGGGTTGCCAGCCACTTACTGTATTTATACAGGACTACTACTGTACACAACATTTACAGTTTAGTACTGTATTTACAAAATACAGTATTATACTGTGCTATTTACAGGGAATACTGTAAACCCTGCTTTTGTTTCAGTATTCTTGGATTTACAAAATTAAAAATATCCTTTTTCA
>JAFVLL020026320.1:0-26998 GCA_021397915.2 Tor tambroides
CATTTGAAAACAGGTGATGGAGATTTACCGCTAATCAAGGAACCGGCTTTACTGACGAGATGCCCATGCATATCGCATGAGATATATCGCCCAGCGGATAGTGATGGATGGATGGATGGATAATGATGGATAATGGATATGGATGGATGGATGGATGGATATAGATAGATGGATAGTTATAGATGGACGGATGGATGGTTGGATGTATGGATAGTGATGGATGGATGGATGGATGGATAGTGATGGATAATGGATATAGATGGATGGATGGATGGATGGATGGATGGATGGATAGTGATTCATGGATGGATAGTGGTGGATGGATGAATATAGATGGATGGATGATGGATATAGATGGATGAATATATGATGGATGGATGGATGGATGGATAGTGATTCATGGATGGATAGTGGTGGATGGATGAATATAGATGGATGGATGATGGATATAGATGGATGGATGGATGGATAAATGTGAATGGATGGTTGGATAAATGTGGATGGATGGAGGGATAAATGTGAATGGATGGATAGATAGATGTGAATGGATGGATGTAGATGTTTGGATAAACAGATGTGGATGGATGGATGTAGATGGACAGTTGTATAATCTGTAGGCGGATAAATATAGATAAATATAGATTTAGATATAGGTGGGTGGATGGATAAATAGATTTAGATTAATAGATATAGTTGAATTGAAATAGATAATGATGGATTCAGATATAGAAAGCTACATTATAGCTACATTATATAAATGCATGGATGGATATAAACAGATAAAGATAGATTTAGATATAAGTAGCTGCAGGATAGATAGATAGATAGATAGATAGATACTGAATTGTCAGTACAATTTAGATTCCAACTTTTCCTGTGCAGTGTACCCGTTTCCATCCAACTTCTCTCTTGTGAATTGAAAGGGAGTCTATTAGTGTAACAATGGCAGTGATTGGACACAAAGAGTCCCGGTTTGTCCCGTGTCATTTCCTGATCCTGAGGCCAGAAAACAAACACTTGTTGGGTCGGCTGTAATGACACAGCGAGGGCATCGGGAAAATGTGCTTAAACCTCATTCACTGATAGAATATGTCTGCCCATCAGTTAGGGCAAACAGCCAATCGTCCGCTCGTCCTGAAACATCCTCACCCTTCTCTCTCTCTCTCTCTCTCTCTCTCTCTCCGTCTCTGCTGCCAACAGCAGTGGGAGAATGTGCCTCTTTAATGGGAAATGATGTCAGGCGCTCTCTCTGTGAGTTTGGCACGGCCGCGATGCCCCTCTCTTGGCAGTGCCCGCGGTATGCCGGCCCTGTGAATACCCAGAGGTCACTGGCTGGGTGTCATGGCAACCGGATAAAGTACTCGTCTGGCCCAGTCACTTCTCAGGGGGTCCGGACAGCCGAGTGGCACCACCTAAATCACACACACGTACACTGTTTCTCACACACTTAAATTCACACAGTTGTGTATGAGAAATTGTATTTTCAACTTCAACTATGAGTGAAAGCGTAATGCTTGTTGTCGTCTGTGTTTTTGCCCGACGCCGTGAATTTTTTATAGCCGCCAGCTGTTTTAAATGCCAGTGCGTGTGTGTTTATGCATTTGTCAGTGTGATTGATTTCCTGTGAGCTGATTTCTGCCTAGCTGTAGTAGTTGTGGACAGATTCGTCGTCAGACCCTGATAACGCATGTGCGTCATTGATGCGTCTATTCGTTTTCATTTGGAAGATACAAATTTTACAATGTAAAACACTGCTAAAATATGCTTGTCAGATTTTTGAAGGACATTCCACAGATGTTTGACCTATTTTGTGACACTAATGCTACTGAAATGACATGTTTTAAAGATAGACAGACAGACAGACAAACAGATAGATTTATAAAAAATATCTTAATTTGTGTTCCGAAGATGAACAAAGGTCTAAAGGGTTTGGAACGACATGAGAGTGAGTAATTAATGACAGAATTAAAATTTTTGGGTGAACTATCCCTTTAAGCCATGTATCCCAGAAGGGAAAATAAGATTGCAACCACTTATATCCTAAAACAAGCATTAATATTATGGTGGTTGTTTTCATTGTTGTTTCTATCATTATTAAAATTTTAATAATTTAATATTAGGTTTTTAATGCAGCATGATCTCATGACGCAAAACGTACCTGTGGGAACTTTTTCGCAAGACCGAAATGCACACCACCATGTACGTTTCATGACATATTCAGTGTGAAATGTCCATTGGGTGACGCTAAAAGAGTGTTCTTTTTTTCCCCTGAACAGATGAACGTACATATGGTGCGTTTTATGTGACGTTGCTTTTGTATGTGTTGTAAAAAATGCATTTTTTTTACAACACATACAAAAGCGAATGTGTTGTAAAAATGCATTCGCAAGCATGCTGTTTTAGGTAGTTTTTCAATCTATCCCCTTTCACTCTGTCATGTCGTGAGTGTTTTTGATGGGATTTGTACCCAAGGATTCCACATCCTAAGTCCAGTTCCGTACCGGCTGAGCTACCAAGCAAACTTGTTGTGTCCGGAAAGTGAAATGTGGAGCTGTAATCATAACTGTGTACAAAAATGATTACAAGCGCTCGATGTTTTACCACCTCTAGTTTTAATTTCTGTTGGAAACAGCAGTGATATGTACTTATTGGTACGTGTTTTGCGTCTTGCAAAAAAGTTCCCACAGGTACGTTTTCGTCATGAGATCAGGTAGTTTTAACGTTGTAATCTAATGATTAGACTTAAAAATACAGCAAAACAGTTCCAATTAAAAATAAAATCTGTTCTGCATATCAGTTAATGGACATATCTGATATCAGATGTTGTAAAAAAAAAAAAAAAAAAAAAAAAAAAAGTATTTGTCAGTAAATGTCAGTCTCTAGTAAAAGTCAATTTAGAGAGCTTGGAAAGTTTGTGTGTGAAAGAGAAAGATAATAGTAATGGTTAAAGCTGGGCAGTTGTGCCTGAGATCTTTAGAAAACATGAGGAATTGCCTGGAAATTGGAACAAACAGCCAGAAGCACTTTTCACTGGCGCACACATAGCTAATCCATTCAACACGGCCAGTGCAAGTGTGTGTGTGTGTGTGTGTGTGTGTGTGTGTGACTGTGATAAGAACTGCTGGTCACTTCTCACTCCCACTCATCTGAGAGCTTTTGCACATGTGTGAGTTTGTCTGGAACAGAGAGAGATTTTACATGTACTTGTAGTAAATGAAATGCAGCATGTCTCTGTGTGTGTGCGAGTGTGCGACTGATTCAGTTCCTCAATCAGCCAAACGCTGAATCCAATTATCTATCTATCTATCTATCTATCTATCTATCTATCTATCTATCTATCTATCTATCTATCTATCTATCTATCTGTCTGTCTGTCTGTCTGTCTGTCTGTCTGTCTGTCTGTCTGTCTGTCTGTCTGTCTGTCTATCTGTCTGTCTGTCTGTCGTTCTATTTATAATTCTGTTTATTCTGTTCTACACTGATCTTGTTAAGGTCTATAAATCTTTGTTTACTTAACATTCTTAGTTCATCTGGACAAACTTTTTGAAGTTAAAATTTGGTTGAATTGCTTTTGACTTTCATTTAAGTTAATTCTACTTTTTTAATTGAATTTTGAATTTGAAATTATATTGAAATTTTCATCCTGTTTTTTTTACCTGCAGAATGCCAATGGATGAAACCAAGACTCACCCTAAACTAAGGAATTTGTTCTGCTCAAAAATACATCACGTTTTGAAAGTTAGGTGTTTTGTTGAATACCAAACTAATTTAATTATGTTTGTGCTGTATGTAAGACTCTTTGTTTATAAGTATTTTGAATCAAAATATTCCATTATTGAGCTACATAATAAAGTGGCTGTATTTGCAGGCTTTCATTAAATCCAGACACAGATAAACTTTGTTGCAGGCCATCAATGAACCTTCATTTAAATTCTGAATTTACATTTCGAATCGAACTTCAAAAGAAAACAGCAGTCAGCCTGTAAATAGAGGCTCTCAAACGGCGAGGAATGAAAGTGCTTTGGAGGTGGCGACTGTTTATACAAATGAACACCAAGCTAAACGTTGATCACAAAGAAACGCTTGAAGGTCATTATTCCTGCCAAAGGCTGTGTCGCAAAGAACAAGCCACAGGACGTTTTTTTAATTTTGTTTGTTGAAGTGCCAAGCGCTAGTGTATGTTTGTTTAGC
Organism: Tor tambroides; assembly: GCA_021397915.2. Taxonomy (NCBI): domain Eukaryota; kingdom Metazoa; phylum Chordata; class Actinopteri; order Cypriniformes; family Cyprinidae; genus Tor; species Tor tambroides. Next base: position 4,192 of record JAFVLL020026320.1, read on the forward strand.
AAATGAATAAAAGCTGGAGGAGCGAAATTCCCTTTCAAAGCGGAGTCATTTCCTGACAAATAATGCGAATGCGGAGGCGCGTGTCACGTGTTCATATCAGCGTTCCGCTTAAATGAATAACCTCGGGGGTCCAGACAGATGACATGCTGGCAGAATGAAAGGTGTTTACATGAGCGGGTCAGCGGGCCAGTGACGGGGCAGACAGAGGCCAGGCCTCCACACGTGTGACTGTGTGGTTAGGCCATGAAATGTCATGCTTGTTTTGATGGGGTGAATGTGTATGGAAGTGCGTTTTCTGTCTGTATAGTATCTATCTATCTATCTATCTATCTATCTATCTATCTATCTATCTATCTGTCTATCTGTCTGTCTGTCTGTCTGTCTGTCATTCATTATGCCTGTCGTTCATTTGTTGAGTATCACATTCATATGTTGTTTCTATCTATCTATATTCTGTCGTTCTATCTGAAATTCATTCTAACTAGCTGTCTGATGTTTTATATATCTAATGTTCTATCTGTTTTATCTATGATTCTGTCATTCTCTCTGTCGTTCATTCTCTGTCGTTCATTCTGTCTATCTATCTATCTATCTATCTACTGCTCTATTATTCTATCAATCATTCTATCTATTGTTCTATCAATAGTTCTTTATCTATCAGTCATTCTATCTGTTGTTCGTTCTATCTATCATCATTCATTCTGTCATTCTATCTGTAGTTTGTTCCATCAAACATTCTCAGTCATTCATTCTTTCGTTCGTTCTATTGTTCCATCTAGCTATCTATCATTCTATCTGTAGAAGTAGAGATCCCAGTTTACTTGAATTCACCCTGTGTGTGTTTTTACACATACATATACATATATACATAGGTATTTTAACGTTATATGCTGTGAGAGATGCTTATTTTCTGAGTGCCAATGTGTACCAGTCTGATAGCAGACACCATGGAGTGAAGCTGCATTACCCATGATCCTGCTGTGCGGCCATCCCCCTAGGGCACTCTGGTCTTGTTATGCTGGTGACACAGTGCAGGGGTCTTATTGACAACTACCCCCCCCCACACACACACACCAGCCTGTTACCGTTTTGCACTCAATCTAGAGTTGACATCTTGATAGTGCTTTTTCCTTAGTATTCATTTCAAATGTGCATTAAGAGACCTAATTTAACTTGTATTATATATAATTGTGCCTCTTCATCTCACATTAACATTATAATGTTTGTGATTGGTCACTGGGCCTCGAAGAAATTAGCAATTAGCTTTGGGTTTTGGCCCAGAAAGAGGTTTTACTTCCGCACTCATTTTTGGAGGGAACATCGGTGGAATTCTCTAGAGTCATTTTAAATATGGTAAAATGTGTTAAAGTGAGCCGAAAATAAATCAGCAAATTAGCCAAATTAATAATAAACGCACCCGCAAGGGGTGGGGGATAGTGTGGACAGATAAATTACTTCTCATTGGAAGCATTAGCTTTAGTGACAACATTTAGCTAGGAAGCTGCTTCGTTTGTTGTTGTAAGACACGTGTTGTATTGGACCTAATAAATGAAAATACAAGAAAAATCACGACGGGCCTCAGTGTTTATATAGTTGAGATCCATCGAGAGACACAGTGACCTGCTGTTTGCTGCTAATGTACATTGGAAAACAGCTAAATAATTCTGTTGTCATAGGAACAACAATATATATTCATATTTTAAGGAAATAAAGCAGAATACAGATTCATGGCTAGGAAAAGTGCTTATTAACGGTACATTTTCTCAATTCATCTCCCATTGGCAGGTGTAGCTAAATGCTAATTTTATGCCGTGTGTGGGCCTGTGGGTATACGTTTGTGTGTGTGTCCATATAGGACAGATGTTGTGATGCTAAGTGGATGTTTGCGTGGGCTAGTGTGTATCCTGCAGAATAGACAGTGTAGGTGTTTGCTTGTATTCAGTGTGGGATGTGTGTGTGTGAATGTCAGCTCTCCGTGTGTGATGGATCTGTGTGTGTATTGCCGAGTGTGCAGTAGAGAGATTAGCATAGCGCTCGTCTCCGCGCACTCCTCTGCTCAAAGTGGATAATGGTTTGGGGAAATGCCTTTTGTCGTTTTTTTCTTTGCGTTCTCTTCTCGTCTTTCGAGGCAGCAGTGTTGAATAAGTCTCCGTGTGTAAATAGGCCCATATGTGCCTGCTGGCGCTGAATGCCAGGTAACCCTCTGTGCCAACTTAAACGTCCACACACACATACTGAGATAGTCACATCAAACAAGACCAAGCACAGACCTGAGGGAATTTGACATGTTCATTGAGTACAGTCTTAATTTATGAAAAAAAAGTAGAAAAGTTAATGCATTATCATCCCCCCACCCATAAAAATAAACTTGACTTTTTTTTTTTTTACATGTATGTGTAAAAACATGCTCAGTTTTTGCAATAAATAAATTAACTAATGAATTAAAATTACATAAAAATAAAATAAAAAATGAATAATTCATTAATTAATTTGATTTTTAATTTCATTAAAAACATCCTCAGCTTTTGAAAAAAAAAAAAAGAAATATTAATAAAAATTTTAATATATATACAGTTTTTGTTTACATGCCCACAGTAAGTTTGGGGAAATTTTATTGTTTTTTGTTGTTATTTTTTTCCCAGTAATTGATTTATGTGTTTAATGTGATTAATTTGATTTATTAGTTATTATTAAAATTAAAAAGTTATTAAATTTAGTCTTGCCCCCTTATAATAATAATAATAATAATAATAATTATTATTATTATTATCTTGATATTATAATTACTAAGTTATTTATTATTTACTAATTAAGCACATTTTTATATGTCTGCGGTAAGTAAATTTTTTTTTTTTTTTTTAAAGTACAGTGTAATACCATGTTTTTGGGCATGTACCACAGAATACCAAGATGTTCTTTAAAGTACCTTGGAGTACTGTGTAAATAGCATGTATTCACTGTATGTGAATATGGTAATCATTAGTTATCATGGTATATACCATGTGGTTTATTTTCTCTCTCCCTATAAGGATAGGAAAACCAGCACACGTTCCAGTTTTCAGGAGAAGAATGGACTTTAGATTTATGAACGTTTATGTGTTTGTGCAAATGAGAGTATGTTTATTTCTCATCGCATTTTTCGGTGTAGATTTGCATTTGTCTGAAATGAATTTTCCACATTTAATATCAGATGGGCACACGACCAGGACTCTACCGCCAGAGTATCGCACCATCTTGAACTACACACTCAGAAACACACACATTAAGAGCTCTACCTGGACCTGGCACATATCTGCAGGCATTTTTCTGCAACTGCTAAGTTCCACTCCAGATGTGCCCATGTAATTACCACCTCAGAAACAGCTGTGTGTGGGTGTACATGCAAGTGTGTGTGCGAGTGAGTTTGATTACTTGCTCAGGTTGAAACAGGAAAATGAATTCCTGGCGCTACTGTTACGCCAATTCAGCGTTGTGGAAAGGGCCTTTCAGAGACTATTTATATGTGCTTTGTGTGTGTGTGTGTTCCCTCATTCTCAGCATATGTGGACATGTAGGCAGTGGAGATTGCTCTAGGACTGCACGGCTTTGCATTTTAATAAACAACGATTCTGTGCATCCGTTTCAGTATAATCTATATGTATCATATTACTTGCGTGCATTTCCATATTTTCGCGAATGAAAGTGTGAAATATCACAGCATCATCACATTGCTCAGTTAACACAATATGCCTCGGTCTGCATGAATATGTCTATAGGAGTTAGCAGATGCAGAGCCTATAGAGCCTCAGTGATGTCATGCTTCAGTGGGAGTCTATGGCAGATAACTGTACTATTGGTTTAAAAGAGAAAACATTGATGTTAATTGGAAAATAGGCTCTGATAATGTTCCCTGTGCATCTCTGAGAGCATTATAAGTGATATTTGCATGAGAAAAATCATCATATTTTGAATAACATTGGAAATTGGGCTTTCAATCAATGTATTTTTGCCCAATATTCTCTTTATGTTGATTATCTGAGCCCTTAAATGGGCAGGACTTTGCAGCAGGTGGCCAATAACTGATACAGTGATGTACATGATTGACACATGACTGGCTGTTAGTTGAATTTTAATTTAATTTAGCTTTTAAAATATTATTTTTGCTGTAAGTATTTGTAAATATTGTAAATAGGTGGTTGACGGGAAATATGAAGTTGGCAACTTGAAACTGTATTTTGCGTTATTTATGCATGTTAATTTTGAGTTCATATTAATGCAGCTACTTTTGAATATTTTTATTTTTAAAAAGGCAAAAACCTGATAAAGCTGGACATAAATAAATAAATACGTATTTATTTTAACCAGATGATTAGATAGATAGAATGATAGATAGAGAACTATTGATAAAAAAGAACAATAGAACAACAGAACGAAACGATGAATGAACAAATGAACGTTAGGCAGAATGAATGACAGAATGAACAATGGATAGATAGATAGATAGATAGATAGATAGATAGATAGATAGATAGAGATATTAACCTAAAATCTTCACATTATATGCCAACTACTCAGAGCATTTTAAGCTTATTAATTTGGTATTTGTTTAGTTTTTTTTAGTTATTTTAACTTAAACACTGATTTGAGGATAGTGCATTTTTATAGTTCAGTTGCTGCCTTAAATTTGTAAATAATATCAACTTTGTTCTTGGTTGTACAAACTGACTTAAAAAAATCAAGTTGAGTTTCATATAACTTTTGAAAAAAAAGTTAAAATTCCTGAACTTATTTTGAGTTAAAGTAACAAGTTAAGCATAAGTTGCCATGACTTACTGATCATATCATTTTTTGCAGTACTAGTTCTTTGATGGTGAGGCAGCTTAGCTGCTTCAAAAGTGACATTACAGACTGAAATAGTACATGTAAGTACGATTTTTGCTATTGATTATCCACATATGTGGTTCCCCATGTAGGTGAAGAGCAGTTTTTAAAGCAGCTGCTGCCTGTCCAAACAAACCAGCATCCCGAGAGCATAATGCAGTGTGATCAATCCACTGATATGAACCTGTGTGTGTGCTGTTTTCCTTCTTGGCATCAAAGAGAGAGCATTGATTTCCCATCATGCATTATTCACAAAAATGCAAATCAGCTAAAACCAAAAAGAACCACCCCAAAGCTTTTTTTTTAATTAAATATGCAAGAATCCCTAGGCACAATTACCATGGAAACCACGGTTACGTCACAATCTCCAGTAGAGTAAAATTATGGTTTTCACTATGCTCTTATAGAGGGTTCTACATTATGTTGCATTTTTTATATGCGCTATTGAAATCTTGAGCTCGGCTTGCTCCACCCCCAGCGGGCGTCGCGTGTGATTGGGCAACTTGACAGCCTTGGGAATCAATTGATCTATTTTTAATGAGCCGAACTGGGCAAGAGGGCGCAGAATTTCTTCTCTCTGCCTTGAGGGGTGAGAAAGAATAACGGATGAGCTCGTTGTATGGTGAAAACATTTGGACGTTAGTGTGCCGCATCGAACCACAACCATACAGCTAGTTACATAAATTCAGCTACCAGACCTCCCAAGAGGCTGTAGACCTGAGTTTCACCTCATATCAGTGTATATCTGCAGAGCTCAATATTCCCTCACACTACACAGGAGATGGAGATTGCTGAGAAGAATCTATTGACTTACTTTACATACATACATACATACTGCATGTTATTTCTTATTTAGTACTGGCCTGAATAAGATAATTTACTTAAAATATTTTTGCGTATAGTCCAAAAAGACAAAAGAATACCTGAATTTATAAAAATTACCCCATTCAGTAGTTATATGCTTTATTCTTATTGCTGTCGTTACATATATGATCCACAACTGTTTTGTTTTTTGTTTCATTATGGTTGTTCATGAGTCTCTTGTTTGTCCTGAACAGTTAAACTTCCCACTTTTCTTCAGAAAAATCCTCCAGGTCCTATAAATTCTTTGGTTTTCCAGCATAAACTGTTGAAACGGTTCACTGATGCAGAAGGAAACACAATGCATTAAGAGCAGGGGGGTGAAAACTTTTTACATTTTATGTACATTTTTCTTTTAAATATCTTTTTTTTTCTCGTTTAGTACTGCCCTTCAGAAGGTATAGTATATACTTACATTGTTTCCCAGAAGACAAAATAATTACAATTTACTAGGGGTCAACTTATTATCGTCCTGGCCGATTATCGGCGCCGATATTAAGCAGTTTTATGGTTAGCGGTATCGGTAATTTTCAAAAACGATTTGCCGATAAAATAATTTAATAGCATTTAAAGAAAGTTTTTGCCAGAGCATTTGTTATTCTTTTTGACATTCATTTTAATTTTTACACCATATATATATATATATATATATATATATTAGGTTCAAAATATCTTTTATCGGTCTACTTGATCTGTAATAATTAGCCCTAAAAAAATACATATTGGTTGACCCCTACCATGATCTTCAAATTCAAAAGTTTTCACCCCCGGCACATAATGCATTGCATTTTGTAAAACTTGCATATATACATATACACACTTATAAAAGAATATGTTGGTTCTTAAAAAGATTCTTAAGTATATACATTATTGTATATAAAACACATAATCTAAAAACATATTAACTAACATCTACAACAGCATCTGTTGTAGCTAAACGCACCACAGAGATTCATAAAGACTGTGTAGGGTCTCATATTCATACATAACTGCCTTTTTATTATAAATAACCACTCATACTTGCTGAAATGTATTTAAAACTGCTTTCGAATGCAAAGTTAGGCAGGTTACGCTCCTCTGTTAGCGTTTGACAGCGTAGGTCAACGCTAACAGCATCCTTTCCATCACCTGTATTTATTCAAATGTACGAGCGATGCTGTTCACTTGTTTGCAAGCAAAACATTTTTGTCGGTTCCCTAGAGCACGTTGTTAGAAGTCTGTAAATGTAGCTAGGGGAAAGGTGACGCTAAAACGCATTCGGTTAGCTTTCATGCCTCGCAAATTTCCGCTTGGCACATAAAAAGTTTTTGTAAGCCACGTATCTGGTTGATTTCGAGGATTTCAGACAGTGAGAATTACATGCTGTGATGTGGTGTCAGACACATTTACTTAGCTATCTAATATTAGCATCATCACTTAGCATCATAAACGCTATTAGCATGGGGGATGTGTGTTTGTGGGCTGCAGAGAAGTGAATTACTTTGAGTTACTGCGCTTTTTCATCCTGTATCTGTTCATCTTTATCTCCTCTGAGTCACAAAACAACTCAAATCAGTGCAGATCAGGCCTTCTGACGGTGTGTTTTTGGGTTGGAGAGCGCATGCAGTCTGTGTGAAGAGCGCCTGTGGGATTGAACGTGGCCTTTGGGCTGTATTTATGTAGATATGTGTGTTTGGATCGTGATATTGTTTGTGTGATTGAGAGTAACTGAAGATGGCCAAAGTGTGTGGTGTTGTGTTTGTGGTAAAAAGCAGTAGGGACACTGTGTGTGTGTTCACATATTAGCATTTGAATAGTCTTGGGGTCATTGAGATGCAGTTGCTATTGACAGCCAGATGCTTAACATGACTGGTCACTGGAGTCTGAGCCGCTGGAGAGTGTGTGAGCATGCATGAGTGTGTGCTTGTGTGAATGTTTTATGCCACTGGTCTGATGTGTGCCCATAATATATGCATAGACAACTATTAATAAGTCACTTGTATCAGTTCCTCAAAATATCACCCTTAGATTTTATTTTATTTTATTATTTGGGGCTAGGGTATATTTTATTTACTGTATTACAGTTATTTTTATAATTTAGCAGTGATATATGTGAGTGTGTGATTAATATATGAAGAGTTCAGATGCCTCTAAGTACGTCTGATGTTTTTCTATAAAATTAGCATTTCTTTCTGGCTACTGTGTATAGTTTTCTATGTAAGTACTGGTACTTCTGAATGGGTTGAGGCTTGGATTTAGCGCATTTGAAGTTAAAATACTTGATGAACTTATGCTATGTGTGGAAAGCATTCACTCAGTATCGTTATCTCATTTTTGACCAAGATGGCTTTTAGATGGTTTTTTATTGGAACTCTTCATATATATATATATATATATATATATATATATACACACACACCACACATACCCATACACACACTATTTTTACTATTTTATAATATTTTGATTTTTTTTCAGATTTATATATAGATCAAGAGAATGAATATATATTCATCTTTGAAAGATTCCAGAGAATATGCCGTAATAGACCAGACTGCTGTTTTGCAACAATTGTGCTATTTCAAACTAGTATTTTATATATTTTGTCATATTTTTGTTGCATATTTCAAACATTACTCTTTGCACTAGAAAGAGATTTGGGAAATCAACTGAGAAGCAGACAGTGGAGAGAGAGTTATGAGGCATTATTAAATGTTTAATAATCATTATTATTGTGCTGTGAAGCTCATATTTCCTGCATGGGGACTATGAGCTGGCGGCTGATAACAGCGCAGCGCCTGGAGTGTGTGTCTGTGTGTGTGTTTGAGTGTCAGGATGGTTGAGATAAGTGCGTGTCGTGATTTAAGATGCCTCTGCCATTTCAGACTGTCGCCACTAAAAATTTATTGCTAATTAGGTTAGAGAGCACTTGACCTGTCAGGTGTGTGTGCGTGTACACGCTCTTTTGTAGATTGGATTGGTTTTCTGTGTTCGCCTGACATTCAACATTCTCACATCAGACTACATGAGACAGTCTGCCACCGCACACACGCGCGCACATCTACTCGTTAGGGCGTTCCTTTGACATTTTCAGAAATGTGGCTCTCACAGTATAGCAGAAGACGACTAAGTACCAAATGGTACCAAACCATGTTTTAAGAAGTTTACTATAGTAATACTATAGCATTAGGCGAGAGCATAATTTGATTTGAAGAGGTTCAGTCATCCATGTGTGATAGTCTGACTCCTGAATGAATGACTCTTATGAACTGATTCTTTTTTTTTGAACAAACATCATACAGCACAACCAGTGTAGTTCAAGTCCTGAACGAGTCAGTTTTACAACTGGTTATTTTTAGTGAATCAAACGCATACAGCGCAACCAATGTAGTCTGAATCCTGAAGAAATTACTTTTAGAAACAGGCTGTTTTTAGTGAATCATACACATACAGCCCAACTGGTATAGTTCAAATCCCAAACGAATGACTTTTTTGAAACGGTTCTTTTTAGTAACTCAAACGCACAGTGCAACCAGTGTAGTATGAATCCGGAACAAATCAGTTTTATGGACAGGTTCTTTTTAGTGAATCAAACACATATAGCACAACCAGTGTATTTTACATCCTGAATGAAACACTTTTATGAACTGGTTGTTTTCGATTAATCAAATGCGTACAGCACAACCAGTGTAGTCTGATACCCAAATGAATGACTCTTATGAATTGGTTCTATTTAGTGAATGAACAATATTGTTTAACCGGTGTTGTCTGATTCCCAAGCAAATATCTCTAATGAATCTGTTTATTTTAGTGAATCATCCACATACAGTGCAACTAATCATCAGTGAAGGACTTTTTTTTTTTTCTTAATTTGAATTTTTAAAATGTTTTCTATAAAATAGTTTTCATTTTTATTTGAAATTTTAGAAGTCGTTTTGTTGTGTTTTTGTCATTTTTATTCCTTTTTTTGTTTTAAATATGTCTAAATAGTTTATAAGTTTTAGTTTTTCATTTGTTTTAGTTAATTTAGTACTTAAATGAAAATGAGGTGTTATCTTGGCAACTACCTGACATAAAATAAAATAATTTTATTGCTTAATTTGTTTATTAATGTTAATTTGTTTCAAGTGATTTTTTCCAACTGTTGTAGTTAATGATAACCCTGACTGGACCAATATATAGAGGCATGAGAGTGAAGACTTTTGACCACTAAACAGCCACCCATCAACCATTCTGCATGGGCAAACACCATTTAGATGTGCATTTCATCAAAAAATGTAAAATTCTCATTGAATCTAGTAAAATCTAGCAACCCAAACGTGGAAAAGCAGGACCGACCGTCTCAGGTCTCAGTGCTTGTGTTCATTGAATAAAGCTCATAATTATGTTTCTAAATTTACATCAGTAATAACACAGAACTCAGAGCAGCTTCAGGCTGGAATGCTGCCGGCCGCGGGCCTGACCACAACACACACACACACACATACACACACACACACACATACACAGCGGTGTATATGTCTTATTTTTCTCCAGAGGGAGTTCCGATACCTCTCTTTTTCTTTGTCTTTCTCATCTCTCTATATCAAACCTGATCATTTTTCTCCTCCACCACCTCATCCTTCATTTTTCCTTCCTCACACTAACACACACACACACACACACACACACACACCCCATTACAGTTCCTTATGGTGTGGCTTCTTTTCATTTGCCTGCAAGGTGTCAACGGTTCCACGACTCCATAAATAAAAGATTCATCACTCAAAAGCTAACAGAGCAACAGTCTCTCTCTCTCTCGCTGTCTTTCTGATTCTTTTCCACACACTTTTTGTTACCTAGCACTCACAAATATCTCACACAGAGTAACACAATCTCTATAGACTGACCCGGCGTATGTGTTTGCACACATGTTGAAGAGTTTGACATTGACTCGCCGCGGCTGCTGCTGTGTAAGAGCAGTAATAGTCGGGTCTGCTGCTCTCGTTTATTTTACAGCGCCGTCCGTTCTCTCGTTCAGCTCTTTGTCGGTTCTCACACAGTCTTCTACTGTTCTCCTCTGTTCTGGCGCTCTTCCTTCGTAGACAAGAACTCAACCGTCACACTTCTAATGTTCTTTAAACCAACGCTTTTTACACTTCCACTGCGTGCGTTATTTAAAGAAACAGTTGTATTTTTAAAGCCTTTGATATATACACTCAGCGGCTGGTTTTCAGTGGGTTTTTACTGCCAAAGAATGTAGCTTTTATTGGACTATGAGTGAAATAAATATTCTTGTTTAGTCAAGATGAAAAAGCCATTTGACTTCTGGCATGTGATGCATTTCAGAACAAAACATGGTATTGAATGAGGAAAAAAATATTCAAGTAAATATAAAATGAATAAATGAATATATAAAATATTGATTGAATTGTGAAAAGTGGTTTCTGTGTGACAGGTGATTGAAAATGAGGGTTTAAAAATAAGAACTTAGTCATTGTAGAGGCAGAGCGTGTAAAATTTTAAGAACAATGATTTTTTTATTTTTTTTATTTTTGGATGAGTCATGTACAATTAGGAATGGTTTATTTTTTTGTATTCAAAATCAACATGTTTCAACATTTCAACATGTTTCAACATTATTCTATATTTTAGTGTATATCCAAATGAAGCTGCTTCTCAAATGAGAAAAAAAATGTAGGACAGGACTTGATTTTGTCCATCAGAAATTATAGTAAACATAAAGGTTCACACAGAACTTTTTTTTTTTTTTGGCGTTTAAATTCAGCATGAAACAAAAATGTCAATCATTTTGTCTATTTTGGTGTATATCGAAGAGAGATGGCTTCTTGAATGAGAAAAAATGGGGACTTTATGGATTAAAGTAGATCTAAAACAATAAATATTAATATATAAGATATTGACTGGATTCTGGAAAATGGTTTCTGTGTGACACATGATTGGCTTTTTAAAAAAAAAATTTTTTTTTTTTTTTTTTTTTTTTTTGTATTTAAAGTTGGCATAAAGTGTAATCGTCTTTCCCATTTTTATGTATATCCTAATGAAACGTCTTCTTGAATGAGGGAAAAAAAATGTGTGATGTGAGATTTGATTGGACTGAGAATTGAGAATTGATTGGATTGTGGCTCAGATAGCACATTTACGTCTCCAAGAGCCCTTCATTTGGGAAACATCTGTTGTGTACAAACATCTTTCAAATAGTTTTACATGCATTCTAAATCATAAAAAAACATTTTCTAAATGTCTGTTTAACATCTGACAGGAAATGTCTTTGGGACATAATACAGATGAGCAAGTGCTCTAAAACCAGTAGTCGAAATCCTTGGATTGAGTTACAGCTATGGACAACTTCATAGCTCAAGCTGCATTATGCCAGCCAAATTAAGTATTAAGTAATCAAATCATGTTGTTAGTAATCAAATTAATTATATGATATGCTGATTAATTAATTCAGTTAACTGCATTTAATTACATGTATTAATGTTTGCTGAGAAAAGCCCCCAAATGAAGGTCCACACAGGATATTTTTAAAGAGATAGTTCACCCAAAAATGAAAATTCTGTCGTCATTTACTTGTTCCAATCCTGTATGAGTTTTTCTTCTTTCGAGCACAAATGATGATATTTTGAGGAATGTTGGTAACCAAAGAGTTGACGGAATTGACTTCTATAGTATGAAAATAAAAATACTATGAAAGTCAATGGCCTGAATTTTTGAGTGAACTATCCCTTTAATTTAGAGAGTAGGGTCCTATCTATTCCTAACGGTCCTAATATTCTGTAAAGTAATGCTTGTGTGCTGTACGATGACGGTCTGGATCAATGTGTTTGTGGCAGCATGGGTTTGTTTACCACCCGCAGGCTCGTCTTTTAGGACTCCGTCCAAATGAACAGAGCCAAACCGGATCCAGTCTGAGATTTCACTTTTGGAAAAGCTCCAGGAGTTCCATCAGAAAACAGTTGCGGTATCCCAATTTGTGCCGGGTTTTGGAACCCAAAGTGTGTAAAATACAGAAAAAACCCTCTCAGTTCCGTCCTGCTGAAGTTATCATTCAATGTGAAGCGGCTCGACGGGCCAGGCCACAAATGGATCTCTGTTGGTACCCTTCCTTAATCTGATCTGATGCGCTTTTTGTGTGGATGTCACACCACCCACTTAGTTTAAAAGAAAATCCCTGGTCATGGCCTGTCCCGAGACTTGAGACACTTGTCCAAGTGTTCTTGGATCAATGTTGGTGTGGTGCGGCTGAATTGGACTTTGTGTTACCTTTCAGTCTCTGTAGTCTCCGCATCCATGGTTTTGTCCAAGTACATCCAAAATCTTTGTGTTTTAGTATTTATTTATGTTGATCTAGTTGAAACTTGAACTTCTTTAATATTAAATATTGGAATGTAGTCTGATATTCTGTAGTTTATTTTGCTTTTTTTTAAAACAGGCTTGGCTGTTACCCAAAATTTGCAAGGTTAATTTACTCACAACTCAGTAAATCTCCCAAAAACATATCCAAGTCGCATTTTGCAAGAAATTACGTGTTGAATAAAGAAAATTTTGGAACATAAATGTTTATAATTTTTTTTTTTTTTTGTAATCCTGTTTATTTTCAATATTGCAATACTTTTACAAATCTTTACTGTGTGTCTAATATATATACACATACATACACACTGTATACGATATAACGTAATATGTAAAATACATATTAATCTTTACTGTGGGTGATTATATTATATAAACGTAATGGTTGTGAAACAGGCGCCATTTTTTCTTATCATTTCTTACTTTTGATTTTGTTCTTGACTTTTGTGAGATTCACCCGAACAGAATCTGAGATATTAAACCATTACAATTACTTTTTTCTACCTCGTAAATTGAATGCAGTCAGAATCGATTTTACAACACAATTCTGTCGTGAAGAAACATAGCCTGTGGTTCATTCCTTTTATAGCGGTTATCAGTTCTACAATCATTGAAAGTTTCAGAGGTTTGACGCAAATAGGTTCACTTTTATTTTTTCATTAATAAATGTAATTGGCTGCTAGAAACAACCCCCCGGAGGACGTTCTTCCTAGATGAACTGAATGGCCTTATCTTGTTGTCTAATTTCATGTTAATGAATCATATTAGACCAGGTTTTTTCCTGCACCCTTTACTTGAATGATTCAGATAATATATGTATCCGCACCTCATTACTCTGCTATATGAATATAAAAGGGTTATTCAGTGCAAGTATCAGACTGTGATGAATCTAAACTGTATTTAATAGAGCTTTAAAAGATTCTGGGGAATTCATAACTCACAGGTGTGTGTGTTTGGAGGATAAGTGAGTGTTTTTGTATGGAAGAGAGTGAATTTAATCTCTCAGATAAAGTAGACGTATAGACTAGACCTTAAACTGACCTGTATTGAGTTCTCTTTCTGCGCTGCGAGTGCACATGTGCGTCCGTTTCGCAGGTGGGAAATAGCCTTTGTCCTTCAGACGTGCTTTCGTAAAATAGCCCGGTTTTGTCTTTGATTGCAGTCTGTCCTTGGAAGTCGCAGAGTGTGTCTGTGTGTGAGAACTGGAGCACTAGCGTCGACTTAAGTGTGTTGATAAATTTCTCAGGGCTTAGAAGTACCACTGTACAAACATCAGGAGAAATCACACGCTTTCTGCTCAAACCCAGAAATAGGGAACAGATCTAAGCTACCTTGGAATATTTGCCAGAAAAGGACATCCACGGCATCGTTCTACCAGCTTTAACTCCATTTATTCTAGTCGTTTTTACTCTACGCTAGTGAAATACAACTTCTGGAGCTGTCAGCGCCCCGATGTATCCAAATATGTGGGTTCAAAACCGCACTTGGCTTATATAAAAACCTCATCCTGACATAAAGGATGAAGAAATTCAGGCAGTCTGTGGAGGTTTCCTGAACAGCGTGTTTACTGGTTGAACTTGTACAGCGTGACCCGACCCGCTCCATTAAAACCTCCTGAAAAAGAAAGACAGGAAAGGATAGGCTCATTTAAACAGCATTATGTTGTCATCAACTTAACCAATCGTCAGCTGCGAATCTACCAAGCTTTGGCCAACAGTCAGGAGATTTGTATCTGATGACTGTCTGATTGGCCAATCATCTGCCACGAATCTGCTGAACGCTGGCCAATCATTAGCTACAGATTTGTACAGTAGTGTCAGGCTTATTTTGATGTCTAAATGGTTTTGTGCCATTTTAGCATTCAGAAATCCTATGAGTGACTCACAGTCAGAAAGAGTTGTTCAATCTGATTGGTGAACAGATTCAAGTGAATCATTTTAAAGTTTGGACTCAAAACAATGATTCACTTGTACTGTGAACTGTTCAACCGGCAATCATCTTTCACAAATCTGCTGAACTCTGGCCAATCCATAGAAACAGATGTTTTGACTATTTGTCAGTAGTGTTGGGAAATCTGAGTTACTTTGATCATTTGGTTCTTTTTAAATGGTTTTTAAATGAAATTAATTGGTTATGTATATAATCTTAGTGTTCATAAGTCTTACAAGTGACTTTAACTCGAAATCAGATCAGTCAAATTCATCCAAGAATCATTTAGTCTGATTTGCGATCTACTTCAACAAATTAACTTAAAAGATTTGACTCAAAACAATGATTCACTTGTAAATTGTTCAGCTGGCAAATCTGTTGAACTCTGGCCAATCATTAGCTACAGATTTGTTGACTATTTGTCAATAGTGTTGGAGTCTAACTCATTTTAATGAATCACTTCTTTTTAATTAGTTTCAATTTTGTCCAAGAATCACTCAACTGAATCATTTAGAAGTTCAGACTTAAAACAATGATTCGCTTGTAAATCGCTTGTAAAAAAAACCCCAGCCAAATCATCTGTCATGAATCTACTGAACTGAATGATTTATTTGGACAAATCAGAAATCAAACAAACAATATAATAAACAGATAATTGACTACTTATATCATTTTAGTGTTAATGAATCCTGTGAGTGAATCCTTTGAAATCTGATCAGTCAAATTCATCCAGGAATCATTCAGTCAGCTTTACAAACTGCTTCAACTTGTTCATTTAGAAGACATGACTCAAAACAATGATTTTGTTCTAATGCGATTCATTTGTTATGAACTCTGACTCATTCCAACAAACCACTTCTTCTTAAACAGTTTGTTTCAATGAACATGTTAAACAGAAAACAAAAGATTATTTTATGTCTTTCTAGAGTTCCTAAACCCTGTGAGTGAGTCAGTATTCAATAGTTTTGGGAAGTCTGACTAATTTCAATTATTTTATTGTTAATTAGTTCTTTTGTGTAGTTTTCAGAATACCTGTGAGCTTTAACCAAAACCGACAATCAGCTCAGTCAAATTCATCCAATAATTGTTTATTCTGATTTGTGAACTACTTTTATAAGATTCATTTAAAAGATTTGAGTCAAACCATTGATTCCTTTGTAAATCGGTCTACTGACCAATAATTAGCCACCGATCTACTGACCGGCGGCGCAAAAAGCCCAAAACAGAAATGCCCAAAAGTAATTACAATCAGCAAGAGGAGAAAATACAGTTATTGACTTTTGTGATTAAATGGAAGAACTTGAACTCGGCCTCCTCACATCTCAAGAAAGAAATTATTGTAAGTAGTCCCGCAGCCGAAGACGAAATGAATCTAGTGTGCCTGTGCATAATGTATTTAATTATTTTTTCCTCTTGAGAGAGAGAATGTGAGACGAGTCAATCAGTGTCTTACCAACCATCTGAATATTGGTCTGCCTGCTGGTGTGTGTAAATGTATTGTAATGTCTGGTCTATGTATAGACTGTCTGTCTCCATGTGTGTGGAGGTTAACAGGGTGGGTGTGTTCTGTTGAGGGTTGAGTTACATAGGCAACCTGCTTATAGTAAGTGATTTACCAGTCCTCCTCTCCACAGACAATGTGTGTGTGGGGGTGTGTGTGACATTTAGAGATGTGTTTTGAAACGTTGCTCACTTTTGAGTGCACTCTTCTCACTGATAACCCTTTAACCTGCAGACAAAGAGAGTGAGACTGAATGAGTTCTTGTGGAGACAGAGATATAACAAAAAGTAGAAAACCATGGAAAAGAGTAACGAAAAACAGTCTCTTGGTCTCATGGGGCGTTCATATATGAACAGCGTTTTGCAGCAACAGAGCAAATGGAAATCATTCATTTTCAATGAGAGTCACGATTTCCGATGACATGAGCGATGTGTCTAACGAAGGCATGTTTAATAACATGACAAAGTTTAAGTTTATGCAAATGAGCAGCGTTAAGATGCAGCACCCCTGTATGATGTTATGTGATTTGTCTCTGCCAACGTATAGGAAAAATGAGTTTGATTTATGTATTGATAATCATTTTCATGCTAAGATTCATTATGCACTGCTGCAGTATATATATAAACACTTTGCACTCTATGTGAATTTTTTGCGTGAAGACATTTTTAAACTGGAATAACATATGTGCAGTATTATGATGTTTTGAATAACATGTCTGAAATCCAGGCGTCTGCCAAATTGGCAATTTGCAAATTTATTTCAATGAATGAAAATGTTTTTTAATAGTTTTAGTTAACCTCTCAGTTATCATGGAAACAGAAACTGCTTTATAAAGCATTGCAAATGACATTGTGTCCATATTTTTTTATATATATTTAGCAATAAATTCAAAATATACTGTTTATATACTTAATTAATGGCTATCTGTCCATTTTTATTTAATATTTAGCAATAAACTCAAACGTATATTGTTTATATACTTAATCAATGGCTGTAAGTCAACATTTTAAAAAGTATATATTTAGCAGTAACCTCAAAATATATTGTTTATATACTTAATCAATGGCTGTATGCCAATATTATATTTGTTTTTGATTCAATTACATAATTTGCGATGCATCATAGAAAGCATAGTTTACTCATTGATGAACCTAATTAATTTTACCTCTGTCTTTTTGTAATATTTCCATATACTTTTTGCATAGAATCAAAGTTTATAAAGTTACAATTCACCTCAGAGCTGGTTGGTGTGTTGCATGGCCTTTCT
This sequence comes from Tor tambroides, assembly GCA_021397915.2. Lineage (NCBI taxonomy): Eukaryota > Metazoa > Chordata > Actinopteri > Cypriniformes > Cyprinidae > Tor > Tor tambroides. The sequence goes on from JAFVLL020026320.1 coordinate 21,945, forward strand.
GAAATCCCTATGGAAAAAAAAATTAAATGGAAAAATACTTGCTTAACCTATACATCGCATTTGGGATCAGATTTTCAAAAGCTAACCAAAACTGGCCAACAATACAGCCTCTGTGACCTCTCTCCTTTCTCATCTGTTTCTCTTCTTTCTTACCTAGTGTTAGATTTATACATGAAAAGTTCAATACCAGCTGGACTGTCTTTCTGTTAACACACACGTGCGCGCGCACACACACACATACACACACACACACACACACACACAGAAGCACACACTCGGTTTAATGGCTATTGCAGACTGTTGACTATAATAGCTAAATGATTGAGATATTTTACTTTAGCCTCAGGTTATTTGGGTGTTCAGAGCAGACGTGACATAGATAGACCTCGAGCATGCTTGTGTGTGTCATTTGTTTTTCAATGTAATTGATACTCTTTCTACAACTTACTACCACAGCAGCCTTTCCATTATATGTAATGAACTTACCAGATTTCCTCTCTGCGTGTGTGTTTGAGTGTGCTTGAGCTATTTGCAATCACACATATGGAAACTCTCCAGATTGTGTTGTGTGTGTGTGTGTGTGTGTGTGTCTTGAGTTACCGAATGTCAAAAGGCTTCATAAATGTAGTTTCCTTTTAATGATGTATGATTTCAAAATGTTATTGCTGTTTAATCAAGACCGCCTGGAACTTTAATACATCGCATGCTATCAGCCTTTTGACGTATGTGGATTTAGTTATAGTTTGAGGATAAGAAGTGAAGTAAATCTGAGTAAAACTCCCTTTGGAGACATTCAAAGATGTCTTCATTTGGAAAAACGATTAAACTCTGAATAATATTTAAAAAGTTTTCTTGTAGGTTTGGGATTTGTACTTGGTTTGAGCTATGTCCTCGTTTAGATGGCTAATTAAACGTGTTTGTGCGCGTATAAAACATCAGAGAGCTGGAGTGCATAAATGTATTTAGTCATGTCTATTCAAGACATTATATGAAGCGTTCGTGTGTGTGTGAAGTGCATAAGTGTGATTTGACAAGCGTGTGAAATTTCAGTTGCTCGCAGCAGTAGTAACAAAGGGAGGATCAGATAGCAGGGAGAAGTAGAGATTGAACTAAAGAAAGAAAGAAAGTGAGGAAAAGGAGGTGGAATTCGATCCGCTGGGGGCTGAGATTTCCCATGAGGCACTGGGACGGGAAGCTTCTGTGTCTCTGTGTGTGTTCATAATGATATGCCGTTATAACGTACGTGGGTATCAGACATTATAGACGGACTGAAAATGTCAATACAGCCTTATTTCGATTTGTATAATAACGATATATAAGGAGATTGTTGCGTAATCCATAAGAACATCCCTTACCATGGTAAAATCACTGTAGTTCATTATTGGATTGCTTATTGTGTTTATAAAAATCTGAAAATTATTCATCGAAATGATGTAGTTGAGTAACTGTAGAATATTTACGTTTTTTGTTAACTTCACAACTAGCCACATTAAGCCGTTCTGTCTATCATTATATTTATCTGTTGTTCTGTCTCTTTATATCTACTGTGTAATTGTATATGTTGTATTGTCTGTGTTTCGTTATATTTTAACATTATAGCCATCATTATGTCTGTCATTCTGTCTGTCTGTCATTATATCTATCAGTGATTCTGTCTGTCGTTGTCTATTTATCATTCTATATATCATTCTACCGTTATCTGTCTGTCGTTCTGTCTGTCAATATGTCTGTCGTTATACCGTATCTATCTATCATTCTGTCTGTCGTTATGTCTGTTTATCGTTCTATGTATCATTCTATCATTGTCCGTCATTCTGTCTGTCTGTATTATATCTGTTGTTATATCTATCTGTCTGTTGTTATATTGATCAATATCTATTGTTATATCAATCAATCATTATCGTGGTACATATGGTTCTATATATTGTCTGTTGTTCTTTCTGTCTATCTGTTGTTATATATGACTGTTATTATCATACTACCATTATGTCTGTCATTTTATCTATCATTATATCTGTCTGTCATTCTGTCTGGCCGTCATTATATTCTTCATTATGTCTGTCATTCTGTGTCTGTTATTTTATCTGTCATTATATATATCTTTCTTTATATCTGTCTTTTGTTCAGTCTGGCTGTCGTCATATTCATCATTATGTCTGTCATTCTGTCTGTTGTTATGTCTGTCATTTTATTTATCATTATCTGTCTGTCGTTCTTTCTGTCTGTAGTTATATCTGTCAGTCTTTCTATTTATCATTATATCTAATGTTATTTCGGTTGTTATGTGTCGCTCTGTCTGTATGTTATTATATCTAACATCATTTCTATCATAATTATATATATATATATATATATATATATATATATCTCTGTCATTCATTCTGTCTGTAGTTCTGTCTGTTGTTACAGTATATCTGTCTGTCTGTTCTGTCTGCCGTTATATCCATCATTCTGTCTTTATGTGTGTCGTTAGGTCAGTGTATCATTCTATCGTTCTGTTGTTCATTCTATCTGTCCTCCTTTGTCGTTCTTTGTCTGATAGCTTCTTGGCCTTAAAACCTTCACATTTCAAGCTTTTAAAACTACTTCAAACTTTCTAGCCAGACTTCCTCCAGCTAACATCAAAGTTTGTCTTGACAAGTTTTCTTTATCTATTTTTTATCTTCCTTTTTTTTCTCTCTCTGCGGTGGTTAATGACAATTAATCAGCTTCAATCCTTGATTGTGTTTTCTTCATCTACAGCACCTCAAATGTTCGACACCTACTGTATATTAAGTAGGTATTTGTAGGATTTTTACACCACATTGGTGTTTTCTTTAAGAAGTAGAGTGGAATAATTTGACAGGCGGAAGTAGAAAAGCAGAACAGCTTGCAGTTATTAATTACCAAAATTACAGTCTGCTTTTTTTTAACCTCATTATAACGCAGACACATTTTAGGCAAATTTCCAGACGCAAATCCTTGATTTTAGGCAGTGCTCCGAAAGGCAAATGCTAATGAAATGCATATAAGATGTAAATATTGCACACAAACACAGTGTGAAAGGTAAATTTGCTTGGGAATTTATGTGCAGGCCAACTTTGATCTCACAGCATGAAGATTGTGCATAATAACAAGCTTCTAACGGAAAGTAGGCGTGGTCTGTTGCCGGGGTCTCTCAGGGGGCCAATCAAATCACAACAGTGTTTTGTCAGCCAATAAGCAGAGCCGTGATAACAGCCAATGAGGCCTCTGGTGACCACAATTAAAAACACAAAAGGAGAATTCCTCCAGTGAGAGTTTGAGCTTGCTTATGCAGTCAAACACACTTCCATCTCTCTCTCTCTCTCTCTCCCTCTCTTTCTTTCAAGCAGCAGAGATTTCTGCAATATATTCTGTGATATTTCTTTACAGCAGGGCAAATTAAAAAGAGATACTGCTCCCGCTAAGAGAAACACTGCTGCTCTCTCTTTCTGGATCTCCCTTCTGTGGTTTCTTTGCTCTCATTCCCTTTTTCTTTCACTCATTCTCGGTCATCTCTTGCTTTCATTATCACGCTCTGATCCTTCCTGTGCTCTCATTTTCTCTCATAACACCATTTCTTCCCTCTTTTGCCAACTCCCTCGTTCCCTGTCCTCCTCTCACTCTTTTCCTCAAACTATCTGTCCGATGCCACTCTCTCTCACAGTACAACACAAAAACCTCTATACAATAACATTAGAACACAATACACACAACAGAACACAACACAAAATAAAAATAAAATTATAGCAGTGTGATTTCAGTGTTATTTATACTATTATAGTATTATTTATATCGGTTTTAATTTTAACGTTAGTGTAAGTCTTAGTAATTTTTTTAATGTACTTTTGTCCTTTTTATTGGTATTTGTATTTAGCTTTATTTTAATTTTCAGTTTTACTTTAACTTAAACTTATTTTATTTCAGTTAGTAGCCAAGGCAATATTTCTAATTTTCATTTGTTTGTTTTTTTAAGTTTTTCATCTAATATTTATATTGTATTTCAGCAATATTACAATTAATGAAAATTCTTTTCTGTCTATTTTATTTCAGCTTTATTTCAATTAATGAAAACTATTTTGAGATACAGGACAAAGCAACAACAGAACACAATACATTGGAAAACAGCATAACACAACACATAATTCTATAGAACAATTTAATACAGCACAACACAACAGAAATGCATTGTAGAATGACAATAGAATGGAACACAAAGCACAAAACAATGACATTGTTTTTTTAATATTTATATACTAATATAGTATTTTAATATTTTGAATTAAATTTTTATATTTCCAGTTTTATTTTAATGTTAGTTTAAATAAAATTTTGTGATGTGCTTTTGTCATTTTTATTATTTTATGTTATTTTTAATTATTTAATATGTATTTCTATTTTTTCTATTTATTTTATAATCTATTTATTTTTTCAGTTTTATACCTTTTTTAATAATTTAGCAACAAACTAATTTTACTTCAGTTGCAGAGGCAACATTTCTGATTTTCATTTGTTTCAATTAGGTTTTTCATCTAGTATATATCTTATTTTATTTCAGCTTTATTTCAATGAATGAAAACCATTTTAATAGTTAGATTTAATTAACAATAACAATACAACACAAAGCCCAGCACAAAGCAACAATAGAACACAATACTTTAGAAAACAGCATAATACAATACATATAGTCTAATACTGTAGAATAACTCAACAGCACAACACAATAGAGATACATAATAGAATACACAGTAGAATATAATACAGACCGATGCAGTATTGCACAACACAACTGTCTCTGGTCACTCTGTTGGTGAGACAACGAGGGACGGTTTGGATAAATCCTGGCAGCTGTTCAGGATCTCTCTCTATCCCTCTCTTTCTTTCTCTCTCTCTCTCTCTCTCTCTCTCTCTCTCTCTGTCTCTGTCTTTTATAGTATGCTCTTTTTTCCTCATCTTTGTCTTTTCACTCTGTTCTTCCACTACAGCAGAACTGACTTGCTCTCTGGGGGTTCGGCATATGAGCTATCCTTCTGTGTGTGTGTGTGTGTGTGTGT